>JBCEWB010404738.1:0-20555 GCA_039654565.1 Peronia peronii
TGTAAAATGAACTAGACCAACCCCTGGCCCTAACCTGCTGGGACCCTCGGCTGTGCATACCGCTGAGGCAATAATCGTAGTATCGATGTAGGCACTGGTTCATTTTACAGTAATTGATATGTGCCAGGTCGCCGGGGGGACCGCAACACTGCGGTATTGCCCGCATGAGGGCCCCTACCTCCCTCCCCCAATGTAGATCTATTCTAGGTAAACTAACTAAATATCTGAGAAGCACACACACACACACAAAAAGTCATCTTCTCCCTCCCACTCACACACACAAAGATGTGTTCTCTTGATGTGACAATGTAGATGTAAAGCTAGATGTAGATCTAGACTTGGATCTAGCAGACATCATTAGTAAATGATGGCCATAAAAATAAGAGTAAAGAACAGATGACTAATGATTCATGTCACTACTTACCCGCTACGATGTTTTTATGGATATAGAAAACTTGTTTGAGTGCATTCGTAAAGGAGGCTGTTTCTGACTTCAACGGAGAAATCAACATTTTATTAATGATTTCTCATTCAAATGCTGATAAATCTGGATCTAGGCCTATACCTAATGAGGAAAGAAAACTATTGAAACTGCTACACTCAAAGTTCCCTCCTCCCGTGTTCTTGGAGCTCTTCAAACTTGAAAATTGTTCAGTTTACTAGGATAGCTGCCACTTTGTACTTTAATTGTGTATCGTTGACACTAAGGCTATGCGTGAGCAAACTACTGAAATTCTGAACAGATTTCACCTATACAGTTAGATTATTTTAAAATCTACCAATAATTTGGCAACTGCAATGTAAATAATATCAACTGGAGTATTTAAGGCAACCGAACCATATATCATCAGTTGATAAATTTCATAAGATGGAAGAAAATCAGGTCATTTGTGGTTGCCACTCTATCATTCTCAATCAAGATGGCGATGAACAGAAGAGGAAACGTAAGTACTGCGATAAAAAAATGTTAACAATAGATCTAATGAGGAGCAAACTAGTAGATCTTTATGCTTTTAGAACAAGTGAGCCATCATAAGTCTTTTTTGGTATCTTATATATTTTGAATCAAAGTAGGGCAATAATTAGAATTCAATTTGTTAGATAGTGTGATAGATCTAGCTCTGTGGTAATGTAAACATGACAAAGAACCTGTTATCGACAGACGGTAACGGAATTTTCTTATTTCTCATTAACCACTTCACTGTTGACAGTAGTACGAGCTATGTCCAAAAGGCTATCTGTCATGTGTTAAAGGATGCACCACATATATCCTGACTCAGCTCACCACCAACCAGGACCCCTGTCCCTTTGATCCCATGTGTTGACCGGAGAGCAGCATCTCACATCCACATGCAGAATCTTTTGATAAGATGCTTCAAGAGGATGATTGACAGATGACTGAGTGATGAGAGCCCAGTGTTCTCTGTCTGTGTAACAGTTACCAGTATTAAATAACAGTCAGGGCTTCTAAATGCTTGTGGGAAAGTAGAGGACGGGGGTGCTGATTGGCTCACTCATAGTGGACGGGACTGAGTGCAGGTAGGAGTTAGTAGATCTAGTGATCGAGAAAGGAAGGCACACATGGGGTTTCAGCTCCCAAGAAGATGACAGAGACATGAATTCTACCTTCTCTGCTCTGTGATTTGCCCTAATACAAATTTATAGGTTCTCTCTGTTCATGATTGCATGCGTTCTAGTGTATCCCCAATGCTTAGCACAGGATTGCAAAATTGGCGTAGCAGTGAAGCGATTATTATAGAATAATAGATGGACCACATTGGCTGGATCTAACAGTAACGTTGAAACATGTAGAACTAGCTGGAATATTTGGGCAGCAGTAACTCTAGAGTACATCACAATTTAGCATAGTTCTAGATCTACATCCACATTGCATTTGGTACGTTTTGATCATGTTTGTCAATCATTCTCCATGCAAAAGTTTTTAAAGGCAAGTAGATCTAAAGCATAGTAAGAGCGAGAAATCAAGATTCTGCTTAAGATTTTTCAGTAAGCTCCTAAGTTTTCAGATTTTAAATCCCAAACTGGGTGAAATGAGTTAGATGTGAAAGTGGTTTCAATGAGAAAATTGATCTCACCAACTGGATTGTCAGGAATAATATCTTGGCACGCAAGTGTCATGTACTTAGCATTTTTTTTTCAGTGAAGTGAAGCTGATCTAGTAAAGTACATCAATTTCCTTTTGCATTGAAACCAAAACTTAAACTGTGCATGATAAATTGTATGACATCAGACTCACTTGACCAGATTATGCAGCATATGAAACTTTATTAAAGAATTGATACTCTCTTCCCTCTGAGAATATGAAATTGTAGTCACTTCATTTGCTTCAGCTTTAATCAGATTAATGCAGAGGAGGTATATATCTCAATGTCATTGGTACTTTCACTCACTGCCATGGTGCAGAAAGGGATAGTTCTGTATTGGTATCAGGCTATGGTTAAAAAGTTGTAGTGTGAGAAGTTCCACTTCTAAAATTATGACAACAATTGCTTATTGTTTGGTATGCTTTTTATGTGATATAAATTTTAGTGGTTCATTACAATATATTAACACCCTGCTTTTATTTTCTTCAGGTGCGGCTTCCACCTGAGGTTAACAGAATTTTGTATGTAAAAAATCTTCCCTACAAGATTACAGCTGAGGAAATGTATGATATCTTTGGAAAATATGGTGCAATCCGCCAGATACGAGTGTAAGTAAATTTTTATTTTAATGAAGCAAACATCTAATTGCTTTGTTTTTGTTTGTCATTAGGTTGCTGTTCTTTAGGCAAAAAATAACAACCAGAAGAACTCACAATATTGTATTTCCCTTTTCTCTTTAAGAATGATTTAAAATGTTACAACTTCTTCAGTTGCCTTTTCTATGGTTTACATGCTGCATTTTGTTATGTCATTCAAGGCTTTTAGTTTACTAATGTTGAGACACCAGTAGCAAAGAATAATTGTGTAGCTAAGTTTAATTTCAGCAAGAGAGAATATTTTTCAGTGCTTGATAAGTTTGTAGTCATGATACTTTTAGATTAATTTTGGTAACTGCTGAATAAGTTTTCCACCCAGACTCTGGTGCTGTGAAAAAAATGTCAGCATGATAAATTTGGGTGATCCCGGCATAAGAACAGTATATCGTAGCTTGATATGTCTAGGTATTATATTTAATTTGTAAATATATTAGGCATAGCATGATTAGCAATTTTCTCTCTTTCTTTCTTTCTTTTAAAAATTTCTTTAATCTTTAAGAATCTAGAATGTTGTATGTATTTGCTCAAGACATGAGCTGCACCAGCATAGCAGTGTAAAAATTATGCTTGACACTAATATGAATCCTAACTACTATTTCAGAGGGAATACACCAGAGACGAAGGGCACAGCCTTTGTTGTGTATGAAGACATTTTTGACGCAAAGAATGCCTGTGATCACCTGTCTGGCTTCAACGTGTGTAACCGCTACCTCGTGGTCCTGTACTACCAGTCAGTCAGAGTAAGTAGGGACAGAGCATCTATCCACCGCCCACATGCCTGACCATTCCTCTTGTGGACTGATGGATATTTGGCACCTGTTTTCATGGCATTTTTGTAACCAGAGCCAGCATACATTATACTGAGCAGCATTTTAAAAGATCTGTATATCACGACTTCTGTAGTATGGAAAAGTAATTGAAAGTGTATGTGAACCAATTGTGAAGAACATATTTTTTCTTCACAATGGTTGAGAAATCAGTTTTGACAAAAGCCTCTGGTATGAAGTGAGAACTAATGAATATTCAATGTGTTAAAGTTGAAAACTATTGAACTTGTCATTTACAGATATTTATCTGATTTCAGCTGTGTTTCAGGTCATATAATTTGAAAACCATTGTTTTTCTGTACTGTTTGCTTTGTGCTTGAAACTGTCCTTTTCATCTCATTTTGTTGTTATTTGTTGATTGTGCATTGATTGTTTGTATTGTCCCTTTCCATCCAGGCCTTTAAGAAGACAGACACAGACAAGAAGAAGCAAGACTTGGACCAAATGAAGAGTAAATACGGACTGTCAACGCCAGAGAATAAATGATCTTATATGTTACATGTTTCGTTGACATTTTCACCAGTTCACCACATCATGTCCACTGTATATAAAATTCACTTGTTTCACATTTCATGAACATATAAGGAAACAGAGGATTTAAGAGTATATTGCACAGTTTAGATTGTCACAAGTTCAGGGGTCTTGTTTATAATTTACCTCAGAAATATTAAGATGCTGTTCTATAAATTAAAAAGAAACTGTAATGCAATTTTGGGAAATGCCCTTTTTGTCACAGTTTAATTATTACCCCTAATGTATGAGCTATTTAAACATAACTTTTCACGGTATCAAAGAACAACTTACAGCATCATTTTACGCTCTGCAAAAACAGTATTTTGTTCAATTTGTATAAGAAAAGAAATCGCGAAACTAAATCTTATTTTTTCATCAAATATGCTTTCAAGGAAAATGTTCCATCAAAATTTGTAAGAGTGTCGAGTAAGTAGGTGTGTGCAATACTAAGTGCTAATACATTGCAGGCAATGTCCAATGTAGTAATGTAATTTTTCACTTTCTTTCTAGTTTTGAATGAGTCTTTGTTTCTGTCTCCATCACTGAGAGGTCCAAGTTTCACATGTAAAAGTTGTCACAGGTTTACCCACTTCAAATTTTGCTTAAAACATTTAAAGAAATCTCTTTAGCAGCTACAGACAAGAAATTTAAAAAGTAAAAAAATTATATAAGTTTGAATGCATCTTCACCATTGTGGGTAAATATATGTTAAGTTGTATTTTCACCTAGGAAAGGTACTCTAGTTTCATCTGACTTGCCTTAACTCTCGCTAAATTTTGCGGGGTTCAATAATTTTCATTAGTGTGTCACATGAAAAATACACCATGCATGATTGAATTTACAGGAATGGATGTATCATTGTATAGATCAAATAATTTCTGCTCTGTCCAGTGTTAGATACATGAACATGTATGTTGTACGGCAAGACATTGCAGAGCAGGATTTTGTAACAGGTCCAATTATTTACAGTTTGTAATTTGACTTGTCTCTAGTTGGTGGTATGTCATGACAGTGAGTCTGAGTGATGTGCAGTCAGCACATTGGTGGCAGCCTGCTCTTTATGATTTTTGTCAGTCTAGATAGATCAGAACTGTTAGGATGTTATAAAGTAGTTGCAAACTATCCAATATTAATTTGATTATCAAGGCTAAGTAAGGTCACACTGATGGTCTATATGCTGCAAAATATTAAACTGAAGCTCAAAACTCAATGTTTAAGATTTTTGTTTATCCAGTTTTGACTTACAGAGTCATGATAGAACTTAATTTGAGAATTAGAGATTCACTTATGAGCATCACTGATATTCACTTATGAACATCACTGACATTGTGAAATTTTGAATGTTCAATAAAATGTTAAATCCTTTGTAATCTTTGTGGTCTGTTCAGGTTTGTTTATATTATGTATCTTGTGATTCTGCATATGCTGACCAGGTTTTAAAAGGAGGGACACACTTATTGATGCATAACAGTTCATACAGGTCTCAGTTTCTCTTTCTTTTTTCAATGTCTGTTTACATATATATGGATACTAGTTCAACTGTAACAGAATCTATGGTCTGTGTAATTATAAATTAGATAAAAAAAAAAAAAAAACTCTAAGAGACCAAGCTTTGGCATAAGATATTTTATGGTATTGGTTATTGACCTGTTGGGAATCTCCATGTGGCAAGAGGGTCGACCATGCACTAGCTGAAATTGTATTGTGAGCCAAGGCATGAAACAACTTATGTTTTCAATCCAGATGCATTGATACTCAGTCTATTATCTTGCTCCGCTTGACATTGTTGTCACACTTATAAATTGCACGATAACAACCTATGGTGTGTAAATTGTTCACTATAATACAGTGTGTTTCATAATGTGGTTGCCATTACCATGTGACAGTTCACAATGTTAAACAACGGTATCGCTGATTCCCACCTCATGCTCACAAGGAGATTCTGAACAAGTCCATTGTATAACTATAGGCCTCTGGTCTCTTGCTAGCCTCACAATTGTTTCATCACAAGACCACAAACCAATACTGAAAGAACTGCACGTACATGTACACCACGAATACATGTACCTTTCTTTTGATGAACACATATTATTGTTATCTCCATTTTTAATTGACAAGAAGAAAGTATCAAGCTTTGAGCAATGGAACTGCACAGTACCTGATCAACATAATTTTGTGCATCAAAAATGTTGGACATAATAAAGACATGTATATTGTAAGAGCAGACATAAACAATAGTATTATGTATTTCTGAATAATATCATCACATCATGCATATAATATTGGAATACAATAATGCTGGTATGGAATTTCAGAAACCATTATTCGCACACAATATTTGCCCAATAGATTTGTTCCGACCAGGTGAAAAGCTGGAAATCTTTGCGTCTGTTTTTAGCAAGGGGTGCAAATACTCCAAATTGTTCACTTTTCGGTTTGACCCTGTTATGGTGGATAGGAATTGTGTGACGAAAACTCTTCACTGTGAGCCTCTTGAACCTAGATGTTAGTACTGAGTAATGTTTATGATTGAGTGACATAGGAAAACCACTGACATACTTCTGGTGTTGGGGTTTTTCTCAAATTTTGAATTCTACTGTTGTTATGGGATTTTGTGGTGGAGTGTAACACACACAAATGAGTGTTCTATTTTTAGCATGGGTACAAACACTCTGCCGGGGATTTTCAGATCTGTGCTTAGTCAAATACATGTATGTACTATTCATTTTTTTGGGGTTTTGAGTTAAATGCACTGTGTCATGCATTTTGGACCGTGTCGTTCTCGGAAAAATAAAACAAACACAAGCTCATTTACAATGGCAAAAAGACATCACTTAGCTTTTTTTTCATGTCTAAATCATATCTTTGTCAAGCTTTCTCAAACCCATTAGGAATAATTGAACAATTGGTTCTCATGATATACACAAGACATTCAAAAATGGGATCCCCCTGGGGAATATGAACTCCTGCCTTTGTGAGCAATAACAAAAATACAAACAGCTGCCTTATATACAGTGTACAACAAATTATTCATGTAAGGTCAATTCCCACCTTCTGCTCGCTTGAAAGTTATGGTGAGACTAGACCAAACATTTAAACCTTTCAGTACCAATATCTTTATCAAACAAGATACATGTACTAGTATGTGAAGCTTTACAATGGTCATCTTGTACTGTATTTGATATGTCTCCTAAGTTTCTCGAAAACATTTGTGTCAGTAGATTAACACCTCAAAACAGAGCACTGGTGGCTCTTTGTCCCAATAAGGGAAAAAGCCATTGAATATTCCAATGGTTGTTTGTTTTCTGTATGGAAAGGGTTAACAAAGATTTATGTTTAACTCCCAAGGAAGAGGTCTCTGGCCTGACCCAAGCAGTGACTGAAACTGAAAGAACTGTAACTCCAAGACATGTCCTATAATGACCGTCAGCCAAATTACTTCCCTTTGCCAAGTACAAGCGTACAGTATAACACGAGTAAAATAATACATACGTGTAAACATACATATACAAGCATTGCAAATACAGCAAAACTCACCTTTACTTTGGTTATTTGAAACATGACTAGCCGAAAATTCTGAAAAAATACATCATGTGATGAAAATATTTTCTCATTGTGATAATTTGTTCAAACATTGCTTTACGTATATCAAATAACAGGAAAAAATGTGGGGTTTTCCACCTTAGCAATCCTTGTATTTAGCACTTGGCAAAGAAAAGTAACCCAGCTCACTCTTAGCTAGAAATATGCACTATGGAAAGCTTACATGTACATTTTATTTTATAAATCACGCCTACTACAAGTAACAATGAAACAGCACACCATATGCTCATTCTCACAGCATGCACACAAGTAAATATGTTCATAAGTACTGAATTTTATATAGGTACACAAACATGCAACCGAAGTCAAGAATATTCCTGAGAGAATAGTCTCATACATGTACTGGTATCTTCATTTTTTATAGCCATGTTAAGCACTGTCAGTCTTATGCTATTGTACTCTCCTATCTGGGTGGCTCCAGTGCCTCAGCAATACCGAGAGTAAGTGTGGTGACTTCTATATACATGTATGTAGATGTAGCATCAGTTGAAGTGAAGGGTAAAGTGTTATACCCAGTCATATTCGTCAGAATTTGTTGCCATACGTTGCACAGAATCTTCATGCCAAAGTTAGTGGCCAAAAGAAATTTGCATACAATCCTCGATCTCAGCAATACACGAACGTGCAACTAAGTCTTGAGCTAAGTCCACGTCTCAGAAAATAAATGCCACAGGATGTGGGGCGTAAAAGATCGGTGAATTCCAGGACGTCTTTCCAGAACTGCCTTGAGTTTTTTGTCAATGAGCCATTTTGATCGCCAACCAAATTACTTCCCTTTTGTCCAGTACAAGAGAAATTTACTCAAGCATTGGAAAGAAATAAACTATCACCTTTTCCCATGCTATGTGAAACACAAGTCACAGAAAATTCTGAAAAATTCACCAATTATGATAAAAAATTTTTATTTTCATATCGTGATTTTTTTTTTTCATATTTTTTTTGCATTATGTCTTTCAAATAACAAGAGAAAATGGGAGAGTTTTTCCTTCATTGTAATGCTTGTCCTACACCTCTTATACTTGGCAAAGGGAAGCAACCTAGCTGGCTGAAAAAATGCTCATTTCACTCATTCACACCGTCCACTTGAATGTGTCTGTTGTTGCAAACTCTCAAGAATATGCTATTTTGTAATTCCTTTGAAGGACTTGGCTTGTAAGGCATTTGGTAATCAATGAATGGTTTTGCAAGGCGTAGAGGTACATTGGACCCTCTTGGTTAGCGACGTCCACAACAACAAGAACTCAGAAACAGCGAGAAAATTTCATATCCCAGTTTGTATAATTTAACTTGCAGGTTTTTTAATGATTAATCCATCACTGAAATCTGTGTTGTAGTTTGTTTAGACTGAGCCCTGTTTCCGTACTTCATTATGTGATGATGATGTCATGTAATATAATATGTCATACAGAACTACACAAATTGTAAAGTATTTTATTTCACTCTTAATAAGAATGGTTCAGAAAAGCGAGAGAAATCCAACAAAACTGATGTCCAGAGCAGTAGTTTTGGTCGTCAAAGCCTACAGTGTCCATAGGGCTGTAAAATTAAAAAGTACCTTGATGTTGTGAGTTGTATTTAGATGGAGCCCTATATTCCAAGGCATCTTCACGCTTTCTCATATTAGATCTATAGAATTTAACACCGTATTATTAAAAATTAACTCAATAAACTTGAGTCTTTTTGTGAGAGTTTCTCTTAATCAACTTGACATCCATTTAGCTCGATCTCATTTTAACAGTATCCACCACTCTTTGATATCATGCATGTGCTTCATCTATGAGGTCAGATGTTCGTACTGTCTATGATACACATCCCGTTTAGGAAAACACGGTGAACTACAGTATTTTGCTCCATCAATATGGGAAAGTACCGCAGTTTGTGCTAGCATTATGCTCTTCCATCACAGAAGTCAAGAAGAAACTGTGGTGGGAAATAATGATGATGGACTGGTCTTCAAGATCAAGTTGAGGTAGGTTTCGTTCTAATATGCTTTTCAGCCATCTCAGGGCGGCTATCTCGGTGGTTGAGGTATTGTGAGGAGGCGGAAATGAAGTTTGGTGAAGTTACTTTAATGTTCTTCTGGCACCGGAGAGCTACAAGTAATCAAGAAAGGTCCATTATCTCTGGTATAGCCGAACGCTGTAGCTAGCACTGTATTTTGACATCGTCAAGTCTCTTTTGGTCAGCTGGCTCGTAGCGAGTCCGTTCCCCAGTTCTCCGTCCAACAAGTGGAGCCAGTGTCCATCAAACTCTTCAAAGAGACCATCACTTCTTTGGCCTGAGGTCTGACATTGGGATCAGCATCCCAGCATGCCGTGTAGAGGTCGCGGTACCTCGCTTCGGTGACGTCACTTCCGACGTCATGGTGGTCGGGCCGTTTGTTTACCTTGGTAACCTGATAGATGAGCCAATGCGGGTTGGCACCTCCGTGGGGAGTTTCTCTGGTGGCCTACACAGAGAGAGAGAGAAAAATATCAAATCTACATGTTATAACTGGATCTTCATGTCTAGTTACAATACAGTGATACAATATATACTTTGTTCTGAAGTACATGAATTAGGTGTACATGTATTGCCATATCTCCAGAAAAGACTATTGAGCTCTCTTCAAAGGAGCTAAAAAGGGTCAGAAGTGTGTGTGTGTATGTGTGTGTGTGTGTGTTTCAAGCATGGGCATTTTAATGATGTTTCAGTGGGTGTAATTAAGAAAACTGAATGAGTTTATGTCCACATCAATGCGATTGTGCTTCGGTTATAAAATTAGGGTTAAAGAAACGAGTTTGAAGAGAAGTTACCTCTTTACAATGCACAAAATGTTCAAATCTATCTCATATCATGAACAAAAACAAACAAACAAAGGAAACAAAGAAAGAGGGGAGAGAAAATACTAACTGAAACAATGATAAACGAATACAGAATTAAAATGTGGTACTAAAAAGATAAGGACATGGAGAGCAAGAAGATAGAAAACATATCCTATCTACTGACACACAGTAAGAGAAATGTATTTTTTACACAACTATAGTGAAATGGAGTAAACCTAAGAGATTCAAAAATACAAGGCTTTATGTTTATCCTAAAGCAATGTTTATCTTAACTATTCCTGAAGTTAAGTTCAGTAATGAGAAAAGAGGATGGTAGAATATACATTACATGTATATGCCATTTGAAAAAAAAATTACGAGAATGTATCCCAATGTGGAACCCACTAAATACTCTATGGATCAATGCTGACTGTTTTTGGGATCAGGTAGACTTCAGATGGCCTCTTCTCACCTCTTTATTCTTTTACGCCTTTCTTTTTTACATTAGACTACGTGCCACTAAAAAAGGGAGAGAAGGCTGCCGAAGATAAACTCTCTTTCAGCAGAGAAAGGAGTTACATATTACGTTACTGACAAGCCACAAATCCCTTACCAGTTGCCACAGGGTGATCCCTAAGGAGAAAATGTCTGCCTTGTTCGTAGGGAAACAGCCTTTCATCAACTCGGGGGCTCGGTAGGGTAAAGTACCTGAAACAGTCAGAACAGTCAAACATATAATGAACTGTTACAGCATATGTTCGCCCCTTTTCAGAGAAAACGATACGTCCTGTTTCACTACCCAAAATGCAAGGGAACCGTTTAGTCACTGAAAGAAAAGAAAAAATATATATATATATATATATATACATGTATTTATATAATATTCAAAATCTTCCCATTGCCTGAGTGGAAATCGAACTCCCGACATCTTCAGCTAGAGGAAGAATGCTGATCACTCGACCGTGGCTCCCCTCACAAGGAGTCTTTTTAGCAAGATTACTCCCCTTTACTAATTACAAAAGGTCTAAGACAAGCATCGGAAAGAAGGAAGAAAAAATGCTTTTCCCCCTATTATTTAAAACTGACACTCTCTCATACACACAGAAAGTTTTTAAAAAATTGAAAAAAATAAGATTATCACAATGAGTTTCTTATCAGATGGTGATTTTTTTCACCCAGGATTTTTTTTCAACATATTTCAAAATAACAAGAAAAAAAAAAAAAAGAAACATGATTTTTTTTTCTCCATTTTTACAATGTCTGTTTTATATTATATGTCCAATATTTGGCATAGGAAAGTGATTTGGCTGCCGGTCAAAAAGGCTCAATACAAGACATGTAGTAAGGACTTACCTAACAACTGCGTGAACTCGATTTCTTCGTGCGGGAGATCCGTCCGTGTGCGGGTGAGGCTGCCAAAGTCGCCCAGTTTACAGACGTCATCCCACGTCATGAGGACGTTTCGTGGCTTGACGTCCAGATGTGCTACGTCATTGCGATGCAAGTAATCCAACGCTCGACTGATCTGTCAATGAAACACAAGCTTTGTTACTTTGTTCCACCAGATACATTTCTTTTTCAACAAACTTTGAGAGGAAAGGAAATAAAATGGCATTATCCGTAACCTGTCACAACCACCGTCATCATCAATAATAAGAACAGCAACAACAGCGACGAATATAACAGCAAACGAGCAACAACAACAACAACAACGAAAAACATAGGAGCATTTAATGGCAGCCTCAGAACTGTGAAGTTAGCAAGGATGTCAGTCTGTTTACATAGTGAGATTTTGTAAAATTGAAGCTTAAAAAAAAACAACTGACTAGCATTAACTGGCATAGAAACTGAAATTAGTCCAAAATCTACTTTTTTTTCTTCCTTCCTTTCTTTTTGAGGTAGGATGTTTGCCGATATGATTAGTCAGAAAGATAAGGTCAAGTGTCAGACAGATACCTCTAGCGCAAACTGAAGCCGTTGGGTCTGGGAAATGGTGTGTGTGACGTCATCCAGGATGGATTGCAATGTCCGAGGACTGACCAGTTCCATGACAATCAAGGCATCCCCCCTCAGCCCGTCACACATGTTGACGTCCAGGATGTCTGGACAGGGACAGACAAAGGTATGGTCATTTAATGGTCAGTTGATAGTAGACCTGAGTTCAACTCGGGCGCCCTAAGGCAGCAGGAAGCTTATATGTGCTAGTGCAGCTCAAGGGAAGGATTTTGCTGGATATGTTGTCCTATAATTGTTATGTGCGAAGATGCTGCATCATTTGATATGAAATCTTCTCACCGCTAACAATGCAAGAATATAATATAATCATTTGATAGCAACAAATTCTTTCAGACTCTCAGATCTGACGACTGCAGGGCATGTATTCGGCAAAAATATGAAAGTTTACTAGCAACATGGATGACTAAGTGTTAACACGGATAGACGAGGGTCACAGATTCTAACAGAGAGGAGATGATGAGGACGAGAATGGTCAGTGGAGTTTGTTCCAGCGAATCTAAAGTGTTTAGCTAGCAGTATTTGTACCGAGGTTCGAACTGCGTAAGAAGTTCGTGTTCTCCGTATATACAATGACAGCGTCCTCAGTGCCCAGATAGCAGTGACGTATGTAGTTACTTTCTATGGCAATTTATTTTGTTGTACTATAGGCATATATACTGCTACCGTCCAAAGGTAATATCTAGTAACTCTAGTTGTTTTTTTTTAAATGGAGATAATTCTATAAATGGGTCATGTAGGTCGCCCGCTTGCTATGTTTGATTGCCTGGCTCGTTCTGTTCGGTAGTTTTTGACAAAAAAAAAAATATGGCAAAACCTAGCAATTTCTATTGTTTTTTCTAAAAATACAAGGGTAAACTTTGTACGTTTCCTTGTTTCAATCGGATCTTGGTTAGTGTTAGATACTAGGTTTTCCCTTTGGACGGTAGACTGGGGTTTGGGCTGTGCGTGCAGTTCATGCTGCCTTTACCCAGTGACAATATTCCTGATTTTAAGGAGGAGAGACAACAGATGGAATCTGCAAAAGATCTAACCGTGACAATTAATTACAAATTAGTCAGTTAGCAACATTACTATGCATATGTGGTTTCTGTTATCAGAAAATGTTCTGAGATTTAGAGAGTGTATGTGTAGTTTGTGTTCTTCGTGTACTCACTGACAATGTTCTGGTGTCTCAGTCGGAGAGTGAAGGCCAACCTCTCTGCCTGTACAATTTCACGGTGGATGCCGGATCCTCGCCGCTTCTGGACAACTTTGATGGCCACCGGCTGTCCGAACAGGCTGCCTGTGCAGGGGATTATTATTATTATTATGTTTACTATTATTATTATTATTATGACCATTATTATTAGTTATTATTAGTGCAAGAATCAAAGAACAGAAGAGTACGCACGTCCGTTTTGAGACAGTCTATCTCGAAAAAAAAAACAAAAGAAGACAGTTTGTCTGTCTTTCTTTCTTTTCTCTTACGCCATATGCTGCTCTAGTTTTTCCACTTTACACTTCTATGAGTTTTGGATGATTGTTAATATCTCACTGATTTTCTTTCTTCTCCTCCCCCCCCCCCTCCCTTTCCCCCTTGGTGACCCTCCCCACCTCACCTCGTTCATTTTCCTGATACATTCTATATATTTTTTTCTCCATTTGTCATGCTGAAGTATATTTTCCGCCCTCGTCGTCTTTATTCTGCCCGATTTAATTTCGTTAATTTGTTGACTTTTGATTTGCATTATCAGTTTCCTTTCGGAAGTAAGAAAATCTATATTAGATTGTATTGTATGCTAACATTGTAACTGATGTAACTTGAAGTTATAATAGTAAAGGGATCATTTACATTTGCCATTTCTTAGGCCTACTTCATTTGGTGAAAGAGTCAACTCAAATTTTCTGGACGAAACAGGCTCAAGGATGGAAGGTATCATCCAAAATGTTGCCATAGATAGTATGCAGAACAAAAGTTCTGAAATTTGTAGTTAGAAATGTAAGGTTAGGACATTCCCACTTCCCGTATGTCCACAGAGAAAAAGGGGCGCCAGAGAAGAGATTCAAAGGCTCCCTCAAGAAGAATCTTAACATGTGTCACATTGCTCCCCATCAGTGGACTGCCTTGGCTCCCGATCCCGACCGCTCGCTCTAGACAGTTCACAAAAGCATCAAGAATAGATTTGTTCCAACCAAGCGAAAGATTGGAAATACCGGCGTCTATTTTTAGCAGGGGGTACAAACACTCCAAACTATTCACAGATTTGCTTCACTTTTCGGTTTGATCCTGATACGGTGGGGAGGAAATGTATGACTAAAACTTTAAAAACTCTTCACTGTGAGCTTGTTGAACCTAGATGCCTTCCAAATAAAAGTACTAGTGAATAATGTTCATGATTTAATGGCGTAGGAAAAAATATGACGTACTTCCGGCGTCGCGTTTTTCCCCGAAGCTTTGCTTTCAACTTGTGTTATGAGATTTGGTGGTGGAACGTAATACACGTAAATGAGTGTTCTATTTTCAGTGGGGGATACAAATATTCCGCCGGGGATTTCCAGATCTGTGCTTAGTAGAATAGGAACTATTTCGACAACGCGCGCCGAGAAACCTAGAGGGAAAAGCGCCCGAAGAGAAAGACCAAGGCTGTCTCCACCTCAGCGTATCCCAATCCTAGCCAGACCTTCA
This sequence comes from Peronia peronii, assembly GCA_039654565.1. Lineage (NCBI taxonomy): Eukaryota > Metazoa > Mollusca > Gastropoda > Systellommatophora > Onchidiidae > Peronia > Peronia peronii. Next base: position 15,190 of record JBCEWB010404738.1, read on the forward strand.
CTTGTCATCACTGCGGGAGAGCCTGCCTGTCCCGGATCGGTCTCGTCAGCCACGAGTGGGCCTGCAGTCGACATAAAAGTCCTTCATGATCTTCGTTCGCGAAGCCAAGCCAACAAACAACAACAACAACATGTTAAGTGTTTTACTTGTAAAGAGTCAAAGAAATTTGAGAACTTTTGTTATGGAATTATGAGAGTAGGACATTTCAACTATTTTTAAAACCAATATTATAAGGAGATTAAAAAATAAATAAATATGAAATAAATGACGGGAAAAAAATAATGGAAATATCTTTGTTAGAAAAAAAAATTAAAGTATGACATTTCCATTTTCCTAATGTTAGTTTGGACCTATCCCTGCAATGGACGAAGAGGTTGGGAAACCTTTTGTTACATTTACATTACATAAGGGCATTTCTATTTCACTAATGATAAGCTTCACTAAAAGTTAAAAACAAAAGGGGGTGAGAGACTTTGCTTGGATATGTTATGGCATCAGGATGTTACTATCCCACTAACGATAAGCTTTACTGTGGACAAAGAAGTTAGGAAAGATTTTATTAAAAGTATGAGATTTCAGTTTAAAATGTGAAAGATAAGACAGACTACATTTGATTTTGTCCACAAAAGCAATTTTCATTCAGAGCTGATGAGACACAGCATACGATATATACAAGATACATTCTTACCCACATGCACAGGGACAAACAAAAATCATGAATAGCATCAGGACAAAACAGACTCCAGAGGCATTATCTCAGCTTGAATAGAGTACCGCTGATGGAAAAACTGGATTTCTGTAACGCTCACGACTAGTTCTTACATGCAACAAACGCCTAGTTCTTTCGAAATACTTCAACTGAATATAAGGTAGATGTACAGAGTTTTCCCGACTTTTGATGTACCCGGTACACGCCTCCTGGTATGAAGCGTCGATGTGCCCATGATTTCAGTTAGTAATTTTGTTCATTTTCCTGATACATTCTATATATTTTTTTCTCCATTTGTCATGCTGAAGTATATTTTCCGCCCAAACTATCATACAAAAAGTTTTACGGACTATTTAGTGTTTTCCCTGACTCACCTGAATACACCTTGCCAAAGCCTCCCTTCCCAATGATATCTCCGAATACGATATCACTCCGCCTTACATTCCGCAAACCAGAGGTCAAAGGTGAACTTCCCGGCGAAAAGGAGGCAGAAAACTTTCGGGGAAATGTCAAAGTTTTTGCCATCTGCGACATTTCAGGGAATTCCGTTGACAACGGGCTGCTTCCTCTGCGCTGGTGCGCAAGGCTGGTGGGCGAAAACTGTGCAACAGAGGACGGATTTGATCCAGATGGCGATGTTCCTAGATCTAGGTTAGACTGGCAAGGCGGGGAATTGTAAGATACCTCATTGTTGTTATTGTTATTATTATACCCGTGAGCTTTGTTGGGTAATTCTGGAGGCGTTGGATGTCGAATGTTGATTTGAAATGGAAAAGGTGGAAGGTTCGAGGCCAGTGACGTCACAGGCGTTATGTTGTCATCGAGGACGGCGGCGGCGGCTGTCTCATTCGTGGCATGATTGCATTCTGGCATGACAGTATCTGAGAGACGCTCATAAATGCCCGAGGGCAGAGCGAGGTTGTAACGTTGATGAGCTGATGTGCCTTTGTCATGGGGAACAGTCTCACCCATATGATCGGCGTCCCTTGCTGTGGTAACCACCATTTTCTTGGTCAGCACGAGCCTTAACAGGTCAGGGTCACCTCCACCTTCCATCCATAGGCTGGTAGCTCCAAGGTGATGATCAGTAAGCAATTGATCAACTGTTAAACTCGGATGAGCGATCTAAATAGAGGCTCTAGGTAATAATTATGTTCAAGATATTTCACCCAGATGTACGTGAATTCAAATAAATAATCCAACTGCGTTTCTCTGATCGGTAATCATCCAATTCCTTCAGGTACCAGGTCAGTCAACTATCTGTTTTATACCTGCATCCTGCGACAAAGCAAATGAAGAAATTAGAACACTCCGAAAAAAAAATTGATTTGTCAGGATAGCTCTATTAAAAAGAAAAAGGAAATTAAATGCAGATAGAAGAGAGAATACATTACATGTTACCAAAACGTTACGCAATAATAATAATAATAAATAATAATAATATAATAATAAAGTACACGTAATAATAATGAAAAACACAAATCTATATTACAAGTCTACAACAAAACTCATAAAAGACATATGGACTCGAAAACAGTAAATGTATCCATATGAAATTTGGCACACAGCATTGTTGTATAAATATCTGTATTTCTACTTACATAAAGCCGACAAAAAACTTAGACCTACTATGTTATCCTAAAAAGGCGATAATAATTGATTAGTAAACTTGTGAGAGCCTTTGATCCGAATTTTACGTTCGACAGAAAGACCCGTTCAAAACAACAAACACGTTTTTTCAAAGTAACATTCAGTTACTAGTTTAATCATCTAAAATAACATCGAGATGCGCACCCTTCCTATACACTTGAAATGGCAGTAGGGCAGTATCAGTTTGACCTACATGTATTATATATTTTAAGAATCTCCCACAAGGGCCGGGGGTTCCCTTCTAATTCATAAAACATTTCATCCCGTTAGGACTCAAAGCGCTTTACAGGTCTAAAGTGGTTTGTAACCCACACACAGAATATATATTCGCCAACGAAAACAGGAGCAACAGCATATATAATTGAATTAACTGGGATTGACTGAATATACTACATGCATTTTTTGACACCATCGTTATAATTACCTCTCGTGTCTCTCAAAATAGGTCACAGTCAGCAAATGCTGAGCGAGTGAGTGCAAATAGAACAATAAGCCAGTGTTGAGATTCAGACTTTCCAGTTATACAGGCTTGTCAATGCTGTGATGTCAAGCAGGTGATGATTGAAAGGGAAGTTTGAATTGTGTTGTCACGATCCAGATGTGCTAGATCTAAGTATACACTGGTTTGTTGGAGTGGTGGAGGAGTGAGTGAATGAATGAGTGGGTGAATGAGTGAGTGAGTGAATGAATGAAGGACTAAGTGAGTGAATGAAGGACTAAGTGAGTGAGTGATGTAGTGAATGAGTGAGTGAATAAATGAATGAGGGAGTGTGAGTGAGTGAATGATATAGTGAATGAATGAGCGAGTGTGAGTGTGTGAGTGAGGAAAAGAATGAATGAATGAGGTGAGTGAGTGAATGTGAGTGAGTGAGCGAGTGAGTAGTCAGTAAGCGAATCATTGAGGGAATGATTGAAATTGTCAGCGAGTTAGAAAGTGAATGAGTGGTTGAATCGAAAAAAAAATAAATAAACGAATGAATAAAAGGATATATGAATGAATGAGTATTGGGATAATAGACCTTAATTAGTTCCTGCATATCATTTTGGACAACGTTTAATCAGGGAAGTAAAAAAAAACGGGCATGGAATGTGGGAGGGTGAAAGTGAGACAGTGGATGAGGTTCCTGAAGAGTAAATGTGGTGAATGGGCAGAGAGGAACAGATTCAATGGATAAACAGACAGGAAGGAAACTGCTATGGTGTTTTTGTTATGCGTGACTGTGTGGAGTGCATTGCTGTAATGTTCAAAACGTGAGCACTCGTGGCAATACGCGGAGCACAAAGACGAGCTTTGAAAATTCTATAGGCATACATACTTTTTACAGACGCAGCCTCATTCAAAAGAGAACTAATTACCTAAACCTTTAACAAAGTATCTACACTCGTTCATTTACTTGTTCGATCACTTCTCAATCAGTTTATCGACCGATCAGTTAATCATGCCGTAACTTAGGCGTTTACCCACTTTTTGAGGCTGTTCTGTTTATCGCTCTTCTAGAAAAGTTTATGTGCCCCCGAAGGGGCCCTGGGTTTATAATTAGGTTCCCTGCTCCCACCTGCAGGTGGTGTAAGCCCGCCATTGGTGGGATGTCTCCCATGGAGTGCCATCCTCGACGTTCCAGGGATGACATCTCTTCTCCTTCTCCTTGCTACTGTCTTCTGTCCCGCTTTCTTTCTTCTCTTCTTCTTGACGTGTAAACGTATCTAACTGTATTAGACACAATACAGCCGTAATCGTGCTGATGTGTCGTTAAACCCCAACACAAACAAACAGTAAAGTTTATGTACGGTACCATTTTCAGTGTTTATTTATTTATTTTTGAGAAATTCTTCATTTTCATTTTTTTTTTCAACTACCTTTTCTCGAGTTCAAAGACAGTATTAAAGAAAAAAATAGAGAACACTGGGGTCTATCCTAATACTGACTTCTATGCATGGGACCAAGTTAAAAATATTTGATTCAACTGGCTAAACTTAAAACTAGTGCTCGTCCGATCTTCGAGTGAGCAGTGAGTGAGTGTGAGTGAGTGAGTGAGTGAGTGAGTGAGGTACATCCTGGTTATGAGTAAATGCCAAATCTCTGCTCAGCACTCAGATCCTCATTTACAAATTCTTGGAAAAAGATTAGATCTCTTTTAAACCAATGGGCCGTCTAGCTACAGACATGCCAAACTCCGGTAGAATGAAGTGACTCACAATATTGAAACCTCACATCAAACGCACACACAAGCAGCTATAAAAAGATTCAAGGCGCCTTCTACCACAAGTGGTCAACGTCAATACAGTAATACATAAATAACAGAGACATCACCCGTAGGAAAGAGACTATGTAACCCAGACATAGAACTACTGTCTTCAGATATGATGATTCATCGGCCATATTGTGATGATACTTTACTCTCAAAGTTTGCAGTGTTCTTTATACATGTGACTCATAACCTCAAAACTCAAAACAGTGAAGGGAAAGCATTCATTTTATACCATTTCTAAACCTGTGTTGATAAGTAAGCTATCAATTTTTTTTTTTAAATGAATGTAGCATTTGAAAAAAACATTAAATCAAATGTCAATATTTCAGTAATGATTAAAACAAGAACAACAACAACAACAACAAAAAGAACAACAACAACAATAATAGAAATGACAAATACATGTAGATTAAATAATGTAAAGCCTGGACACATATTGACCATAATGAAAGCCATAAGATTAAGAAATGGTATGACTATGAGGGCAATATGGTCAATGTCTCTGAGAAACATACGATGGCTTGTCGGACAGTTAAAGCAGTACTAATGGTTAGATTTAAATTTAGAATGAAATGTAGGCCTAAGGTTAAAAGTAAGAGTGAGGGTTAGAATTGGATTTTAAGTCCACCAAATAGATTCCTCTTTTGGCCGACTCCATGGATCTATGATTCATAGGGGGACGCAGTGGCTCTGTGGTTTGGCGTCTGCTCATGGAGAAAACGGGCCGGGATCGACTCGCGGGTCCTGCATCGGGGGAT
>JBCEWB010404848.1:3833-20552 GCA_039654565.1 Peronia peronii
TTTTTTTTTTTTTTTTTTTGAGTTAAAAGTTTTCTTCACTATTTTGTATTTCTTTGGTGTTTTTCAGATGGTGACAGTGGAGATCATAACCTGCCATCTTACTTTCATGATCCTTTCAGTGGTATATACAAGATCTATTTCCATTCAGTGAGCTTTCGGGAGAACTTTGAAGACATGCCATTGAAGAAGAAACAATCATCTCAGGGGTTTGAGTCAAGCAACTTGAGTGTCATGTATGTTCATGTAGTTTTTTTTCCCTATGTTGTTTTTTAAGGCTTTTTTTTTTAAATTATTTTAAACTCCTAATAACATCTTTTGTTGTAGACCTTGTGTAAAATTTTTAGAAAATTTTTTTTTTGCCCATCACAAGTCAGAAAGAATGAAGAAATGACCCTAAGGAAAATTCCCCAAATACAGCGTAAGTTGATACCATTGGGAGAGTTTAAGAAAAAGAAAATACATCTATATTTCAACACCAGCGTTGTTCATCTTGAATTTGACTGTGTCAGGTGCACTTTTCTTGTATCGCTTGAATATTTCTGTCAATTATTCTTCCCTCACCCCCATTCACCACACAGTTCTGCCTTTGGTGTCAAAGTACGCCGCATGTTATGACTTTCCAAATTGTCGACCCTGAAGTGATCGCCAGTTTGTGTGATCAGATTAAGATTTTAATTTATGTGAGTTATAGAGTAGTGTTTGCTGTCAAACTGCACTAGAATTTGACCCATAGTTGTTTCATAAATCAGAGTAATGATGTACTGAGCTTCAAGCCCTGTGTTTTTTGGTTTGTCCCTGGCCATCAGCCGAACTGAGCTAAAATCAAGATGGGCATATGAGTGTTTGTGAAGGGTGGGGAGGGATGGGGGGGAGGATGCAAGTCTTCCCTCCAACAATCCACCCCTCCCTTTCTCATTCTTTCTCTCTTTCACACAAACCACTCCATCGCCTTCCCTCCTCTATTATTAATCCTTGCTTAGTCATACTAGACATAGTGGCAGTAAGATGCTTGGGCCAAATGATGAAATACATGTAGATGTGTCAAGCATGTTGCCCATTTGTAACATTGTTGGTTAGTTGGGCTTTGAAATCACAGTGCTGAAAAAAAAATAATCAAATCATCTGTTATATTCCTGTATTCAAATCAACACATCCATTGCAATGCTTGTGTTGAAGTCAATGCAGTCATTAATTTTTATAGTATTTAAGTTACTGCCATGCTTATTCCAAAAAAACAAATCAGCTCAACCAAAGATCAGCTCCAGCAAGTTCAAGTTAAGTGTAGTCAACAGTATTTCTTGGTTACTTTCATGAATTAAAAGTAAAAGTCATTCTGGAAGCATTTTGACAGACGTTATTGTCCAGCAAATTGCGTAGTTTGCTTAGGCAAAGATGATAGAGCACAGATTCATTGTATAGATTAAACCATCTCCCTGCCTTGATAGGCTTATCTGACTCATTTCTTGTGCAGTTTTAAGCGGAAATTAACTGTTCTTATTGTTGTGATATCACCATTCTGTCCACAAACACCAGTATCAAATAAAAATTCAGTATCTCTTCTCTCTTACTGATCCAGGGCATTTGCCTCTGCCTTCAACCAATGACTCTATAGTTATTGAATAAAACTTATGAATGGAAGTATTTTCGTGTATCCTGCCTTTGTTGACGAAACATCAGTATTCAGGGTTAAACATTGAAATATTTATTAAATAATAAGATAGTATTATAAGTAGTAAAGGAATGCTGGTCCCATTCATAAAGTCGTAAGTGCTACAGCACCCAAGTATCTTTCGTTTTATGTCTGTATCTGTGCAGGAGCTGGGATCAGTCTGTAGAAGGCTACCTGTGTAATTTACTCAAGGACCAGAGTCGTATATTTACAAGTTTCCGATTCATAATTGAGTCTACATTTCAGGGAGAAGGCCAAAGTACTATTTTTATACTGGTGAGTTGTTGCAGTTGTTTAGCTTGTTGGGTAGGGTTCAGGGGCATAGACCCATCATTTTTTTATACTTAGGATGAAAACTCTTATATAACAAAGGTGTTTAAAATCTTTAAGGAAACTACCCAGAAATATATGTTTGTGTTTTCACATGCTTGAAAGTAACCATTTTTATCGGGGAAGGAGATAAATGCCACGAAAACAACATGAAATTTTAAAAGCTGATTTTAATATTCAAAAAGGGCTAGCTGAGGACAGTATAGTTTGTAATTTACCATTGATAGATCCAAATGATGTGTCTTCCTGACAATGTCAATATTTGTGTAATAATATTATTACTGCAATTTTGAGTGGAAAAGAAGTAGACTGGTATAGTCACTTCATGCACAGAATCATTTACTAAAATGAACAATCAGGGATATCCTCATGGATATCTTTCTTCTTTTCCACTTCCCATTTTCAGCTGTGGCTTCTAGATCAAGAATTAGCTCTATTTTTGTCATCATTAACGTCTCATGTATCACTGGAAGTTGATGAACCAGAGCTGTCACCCGAAGCAATTATATCTGAGGCCTCACATGACACACTCAAGCCAAAGAGGATTTCATCTACTTTAACAGCTTGTAAATTCATGAAGATGTTATACAAAGTTTCCTTCCACTCTCGGAAAGGAATTCGTTCCAAGTGAGTAGAAAAATATGTAATTCATTCAAAAATTAAGCATGCCGGATTCAGTAAGACTGACCATAATAGAGGCTATTTCATCTGTATTTGCAACTTTTATACCAGTGGGTCCCAACGTTTTTGCATTTGTGATCCCCTACTCAAAAGCTTGAAACCCATGCGACTCCGCGCTTTACATTTTTATTTTCTGTGATGGAGAGAGAAAGAAACACTGAAACAAAAACAAAAAAATATGTAAGAGCATAAAAATGCATTGATGAGTTGAAATTTTCATTCCAAGCCACTTCGTGCAAGGTTACATGACCCCATTGCCAATCTTTGCGACCTCTTTGGGGGTCACAACCCACCAGCTGAGAACTCCTGCTTTTTACTATTATGAATGTCCTTGTCAATGCTCTGAAGGAGATCTTGTCATTTTATCTCATTTGTATGCATATGGAACCACAGAGGGACTTGCTGGGTGTTTGATGAAGTGATTATCCACACACACACTAAAGCAGTGATTATCTTCACACACTAAAGAATACCAAAATGATTGATTTCGGTTTGATTATACCTTTTGACCCTCTTTTCTTGAGAATTATCTCGGTGGTCCAAAAGGGTGAGCTCATTTCTCTGTTGTTCTATCTCCATTTTTTGCATTTTGAGGAAATTGATGCTTTATGTTTAACATCATGTTGCACATAGGATATAGGACTAAATGATTTTCAAAATCTACCTGTTTGGGCAAGTGATCAGTGAAATAATTACATTATATGGTGGATTTACTATCCCTCTTTCATATGACATATATATCTTCAAGTAGTCCAAAAGTGGAGATAGAGCAACAAAGAACTGAGCTTGCAATATATAGTCACTTGTCACCTTTACATCAGATTTCCAGCTGTGTGTGTCCTAAATATGTCAATTAGAAAAGGGCTCTTCATTTCTCTTTCAGAAGTTCCTGAAAATATAATAGAATGATATATGCATAAAATGTGAAACATGTCCATTCCACTAGACATGAATGTACTGACTAGAGTTAGTAAACTTGTAGATAAAATTGTGTTCAGTTTTATGGGATGAACTTTAGAATTGTTTCAAGTTTTAGGAAAAGCTCAGTCTGTCCACGAATCCTAAAATACATAATGTAGAAAATCCTTCCACCAAAATGCACTTTTATGGATGGCTGAAAGGCAGCACTAGAACATTGTGTATAGAATCATAAGGCTTCAAGAAATATGATATGTTAATACTGTCATTACTGCCATCATTATTTTCATGATTATGGTCGCAGTCATTGTTCTGTTGTCAATATTGTAACCATTACTGACTAGATTGTTTTCATTCGAATGGTACTCCTGTTGTCCCCCAGTTAATATTGTAACAAACCACAGATCTATACAGTCAGCATAAGTTTTCCACAGTGGATCAATATATATACAAATGATGGAGGTCATTCCTCTTAGCTTACCAAGTTGGTATTTTTGATACATCGGGCATACTGATCATTCCCAGTAAACCTGGAATAGGTCTATCATTCACTTGCAAATGAAGCTTCCATTCTAAATATAGTGGCTAATCACGTAATTTTCTCAGCTGAAAGAAGTAGAAACATTATTAACGGAATGGTAGCCCCATGAAAACATTTTGTCAATGTTTGTGGGTGAAAATTTGGTGATTTTTCAGATTGAAGCATACTTAGACATGGGGGGAGTTAATTCAAAGGAGATCAGAGCTTGTAGAGTGAAAAAAAGTGCAATCTCCACCATTTGCACTGAAGTTTTCAACATGCTGGAGATTTGGTTAATATGTTCGATTGCTGACCCCTTGTATGCTGTGAAGTGTATTTTTAATGTCTTATCTTATATTTTCTTGTAATGACAATATTTTTTGTGCATTGCAGGCAAACATCACTACCAAATGTGTTCAGTGCCTGGCAAAAAGACAACACAGTTCATGGTTTGTTGTTGCCTTATACACTATGCAAACAGCTGGTCAGTATTCTGGTTTCAAGCACCAAAGAGCTCCCCAGGTCTCAGCGAAGTCTGAATGGATTCCATGTAAGAGTTAAGGTGGTTTTCGTCTCCTCTATCCATCAAAATGTAGTAGTGCAAGGACCTTTTTTAATGCAGATTAATTCTCCAGTACAGGAAGAGCATTGAAGTTACTTTACCAAACTTTACTTCCAGTTTCTTAACATGGATCAATCTACTTTCCCATTGACGGGGCGAAGGGGATGCAGCAGTTCAACATATTTTTGGAAACTAAGCTGTATTGTTATCACAATGATCTCATATTGTTATCACAATGATCTGAGATCAGAGGTCATATGTATGTATAATACCTACAAGTGGTGGATGAACTTGAAGGATGGATAGATGGTTCTTTCGATCATAAATGACCATGGCTAATGTGCCTTTGAGATTCAGAGGAACATTTCCTTTCATGCTTTAGAGATTGATGCAGGAGAGAGACACCCGTACCACAGACATGCAGCCAGACATGGTGTGAGAGATGATGCTTGGATTTTTCCTTCTTTTCTTATCCTTCTACCCCTGGTTTCTTAGGATGTAATTAGAAAAGCATTAGTTTTGGAGGCTGATAGAGGCATGTTCATGATTTCAGCTACCATGAAACCACATATGCAACAGCACAATATGTTCAGTCCTAACAATCTCTATGTATTTGAAACCAGTTCTTTGGTACCAGATGATTTCATCATGATTATATAAGACAGAATAGCAGACTTCATTATTAATGGTTGAATTAAATATAGAGTGATGTTTTGTAATTTCAGCATTTTCTATCTTTTTCATTTTCCAGGTTGGTTATTTGAAGGCTGGTTGATGTCAAGGAAATTCCAGATATAGGCCATAGTGATGATGATTTTGTGAAAGAACCCTGTTCTTATGTCTCTGCAGCTGCACTAGGAATACCAGATTCCCTGAAATTTAATGGCTTTCATTATTTTATTGGTTTTTATTGTGTTCCTTGTCATAGTAGATTTTGATGCCTGAATACATGAGGCTTTTGAGCCAATAAAAATTCAGCAACTACAACATTAATGTCACTGAAAATTTAAAAACCCCACTTCTCCTAGAAGGAATAAGTTAGTGACAAATATTCAAGCTCTTCATGCCAGCACCCTCAGATCTTATAATTAAATGCCCGAAAGTAATGCAGAATCAAGTTTAAAGATGTGATAACATCTGATCAAGTTTATGGTTCCTGGTGAATTGTATCAGCTTCTGTTGAATCTTATGGACAGAGACATTATGACTTCAAAAGAGTAACACATTTTCAGTCCATAGAAATTGATCTGCTGAATCTTTTCTTTAGAAGTGCATACATGTGTTTATGATGCTTTGGCCATTAAGATCCATCTTGATGAGTAACTGACATGTTAATGTTCTGATTTTAAAGATGTTATTTGATTTTGCCCTACTTTTTAAAATTCTTGCAGCTCAATAAAGGAGATAATTTTACCAGAAAATATATGTTGTTCTGTTCTATGCTGCTCTGTTGTAAATGAGTGGATGATTTGGATGAGCAAGTAGATTGTCTTAATCTGTTTAGAACTGTACTATTATTATGTCCCTCCAGTATCATAGAAAGAATTTTCTTACAACAACTACAACTTATTCTAGTGTACAATCTCAATTTACTTGGATAGGGTACACTCATTTTAGAGAAATAATTTATTGGTCATGGAAAATAAATTTAAATTTCAGAAATGTATGTATTGGCATTCACTCCTAAACACAAACAAAATGGATCAGGATTCAGTATATTACATGGACATTGATTGTAACTCATCACAGGTCCCGTAATCAAGTGGCCTGGCAGGACATCATTGAAAACATATTGTTTTGACAACTTTTCTCATTTCCATCAGTCTCTTGTCTGGGTTTCTGTTGTAGCAAACTTGCTCCGTCCACTCTTAGATATTGTCAACCCATTTCTTCTTCTGTTGTCCTTTTCATCTCATTTCTTTTACTGCTCCCTGGAGTACTCTCTTAGCTAGGCCAGTTGATCTCAAAACGTGGTTATATTATTTCTTTTTCTCACAGACTCTAGGAATTCTTTGTAGGTCCTGTATGTTATTTTATGTCTCATACATCATTGAAAATGAAGTGGCTGGCATTATGGCTGGCTGTTCCATTAACATATTGATACTGCACTGTAATCATGTTGTTTTTTTCTCAAGGGAAAACAGCAGTCGTGGCTAAATGTTCAAACAAATGATATCATATCAGTGTCATTTCTTCCACATACATCTCAGTCTCACGAGAGCCCATAAAAATGAATTAAAGAAAGAAATTTTGCAGTTGTTATCAGATATTTGTAACATGACAAATGCATTATTAAGTCTGGAAGTGTGGAGGTTCTGATGTACTCAAACTCAAAGCCTCACTCATTATACTTCACATATTATAAATTTCATGCCAAATTCACCTTGTATTGCCATTTAAGTTAAAAGTTTTCTTTTCTTGAACATGAAATTATGTTAATCTGATTACAGAAATATTGGCATCCAGCAGTTGCCCTGTCCACTGTTAGACTTAAACGTGCATAATCTCTTCTACTAAAATACTTCTCTGTGTAATTATCATTGGTGATAAAGGAAGTTTTCATTGAGCGATGATATTGCAATGAATTTCACTTAAATTCCTGGGGAAATGAATAATAATTTCTATCACAGACAAATTATTTGTGGTGATTAGCGAAATACTTTGGTTTATTTCTTGTTGAATGATTTGTACACATTCGCCCAAACACCTGTAAATCAATTTTAACTGTGTATGACTTGAAAATAATGGAAGACTTTAATAGTCACAGACGTTACAGCAAAAATATTCATGCATATATATATATATATATATAAATAGATATATTGTACAATTTCCATACGTTACAACAATGAAAGACATATCTCAACGATCTGCAAAGCATATTTTATATACATGTATATATGTATTCGAGTGATTGGATTTTTATTTCTATAAAGAAAAATTCTGTAACGATAAATTCATATAAATTTGCATTCTAAGAGGAATGAAAAAACAAAAAAAAAGAAATAGGGAAGAAAGTAGAGAAAGAAAAAAAAAGCAGTACTTATCATACACTGTAAACGTTCATTTGTTACATTTAGACATTCAGGCAAGTAGATCATATGTCTCGCGGCCAGTCGAAATGAGACGTAAGTCGCTGGGCATTAGCCCGAGAAATCGGGCTTTGAATGTGATGAGGGGGGTCAGACATCGAATATATTTTTTTTTTTTATTGCAGAAATCGAAAGTGCATTCATTTCTGAACGAGACAATATCCGTCTTACCCTCAATTTATAAATATTACTTCATTAAAATCAGATTTTTGTGAGGTAGGTATGTAGATTTATGCGTTCGACCATTCATTTAAACTCGATTTTTCTCTAAATTTTAGTCGTTGCTGGGGGGTCGTCCTTGCCTATTTAAACAAAATGTCTCTGGCTAGAATAAAGCTAGCTCAAAACTTTTTTTTAACCACCTGAAAGAGTATGAAATAAGCTAACACATGATACCAAAAACCGCCTATGGTGAAAAATCTTCATACGTCTCATTTTGACTGGCTGCGAGACATATTTTAAATAGACGTACATGTAGTTTCTTTATATAGAATCGTATAATAATCTGTCATCTTCGTACATATAAAAATTGCACGTGCAATACACAAAAACATGATTTCACCACTGCAAATGTAACAATAAATATTATGCCAAAGAACATGGATGAACTTCAAGAACAATATTGATTAAATTACTGTAATAGAGTGGTAATGATGACAGTTATAATGACGGCAGAGGAAATAACAAGTAAATCGATGCAATAGATGAACAGTAATTAAATCAAGTAATCATTAGTAAGCGGCACTAGTTTCATATAATTTATTCTGACCCCAATAATAAAAAATAATGAAAAAATAAATAAACAAACAAAGGAAACAAACTAACAAGCAAATAAGGAAACTACTCTCAATTACACATTTAATACCGCGCAGCCTTTTTCTTACAATTTCTCTAAACTAAACGACAATGGCTTCGGACTGAAAACAAGTCCGGTTTCTTGGCGTTAAAGTTAAAGCACAGAGGGAGAAGGAAAAACACAGGCAGTCATTCACGGAGAGTTAAAAAATGAACAAAAGTTATCCTCATGTAGCACTGGTTTCCAACATCTTCTTCGTGTAGCGAACCTCTGAGAAATGTGTTGTTGAATTTGAGACCCTTTATAACGGGCTGGGAATCTCATCAAAATTTGTTCTTGCAGATTAGAAGCCACTTTTTATTAACTCCTTCAACTCATGAATTTTCAAGTGCAGTCAATGTATCTACGACATGATGCGTTTAGTGTCAGTTTCATTTCATCTGTGACACCACTGGGAAAGAAGGAGGAAGGGGGGGGGGGGGGGAGAAGAGGGACTATTGGGGCACCATTGGTGACAATGACATCCTGACCATCTTCCTCCATCTGTCCCGATCTTCAGCCAATTTCACTATGTGGGGAGAGGGAGATCGGTTTATTCTTTAATGTCATCATTAGGCCTACATCATTTGTTTGTTTTTTGTCTTCCTCTTTTTCTTCTCCCTCCCCTGTGCAATGTCTTGCATGGTCGATCTACAAGGCCTTTCAATCTTGTGAACTGGCCGTGCCATTTCAGTCCGTGATAACCGCCCCACTGGAGATTGAAATGGGTAAACCGTAATCGTAACCATTTCAGTTTCTGTACCGTCGAGATAGCCTCCATTAGGTGAAAGACGTATATAGAACGTAAAATTTCAATTTCTGCTATTTTATAGTAAACGAAAGATCGCCATGCCTTCCACTTCCAGCTACAGCACAGACTTGCCTCCGGACCTTTTTTCCAGTACCGGTTACGGTTACGGTTTTGTTAAGCCTTTCAACCTCCTGTCGTGATGGTTATCTCAGCTGCTCAAAAACGCACAAAAATATAAGTTTGCAGTAACACGATACACTGTATTTATAATGAGAATGTCAAGGATTTTAACATAGCATCTCATCTCGAAGATTCTTTTGTGCAGTTCCATGTCAGTAGAGAAATCGGGACAGAGTAGAGTATAATAATAATAATGTTTAATAATAATAAATATTGTTTAAACATTTCACGAAGGCATGAGGATTTGTTGACTTAGGATAGACCGAACACTATATAATATTTTTAATCACAGATTAACAACCATATCTAGATTTCAACACGAATTCAGTTTATATGTATATTATATTCGTCGTTGTGTTAGACAATACACTCTGCCATGTCGCAAACATTAATTCATTCCCTAAAATGGAAGCAACATTGGGAGAGAGGATGAAAAATAAACAGAAAGAGAGACAATGTCGGAGCTCATGTAGATTTTACAAGTTATTCTAGTTTTCGACGAAGGAAAAAAAATATGTGGAGAATGATAATTAGTAAAACTCTATGAAAGTATAATCTATAATTTTAATTTCCAAATGGCCTTGTAAGGGACGCAATTATAACAAATAAAATCACCCAACAATCCAATCTAGCTTACTTTTTCGCCCTCATCGTAGCTTAAACATAAAGTGCAGTCATAAGAAACAGAAACGTAAAGTTATGCTGCATAATGAATTAAAATAACATTGAAGTGCTCACCTCCTTTTTAAGTGACAGCTTTGACATATAGGTAAGCGGTCTATTGTAAATCGGCATTCTAATTTATCCTGACAGACATACCATCCTGTTATGACAGCTCTAGATTAAATAATTCCTCCAACTAAATCCTGGCCATAACAGGGTGTCAGAAAGTATTTTTTATTATTATTATTTTACATTTTTAAAAAATGATATTTTTTTACTTTGTAGACGTCCTATTTTCTAGTTATGTGTATGTGAAAATCATTTATGCTTTTATAGAATTTGGCTAGGGTCATAGCGTGGACGACAGCCCTAAAAGAAAAAAAAAGGAGAGAGAGAAGAGAAAACAGCGACTTAAGTGTGCCTAAAAAGCTAAATCAACGAAACCAAGTGTTGAGAAACCGTATCTGTAGGGCTACATAAAATTCAAGGCTGTAGTTTCTGAACGGGCCATTGTGCAACATTCCAATGAAAGCAAAACGCAAGTCCTCAAACATGATCTCTACAATATTTACGATCAACAAAGGAAGGATGTTATCGCCAATCGCGGCTTTGTATGTAACAAAGCTGTATGAGAAAGCAAGGGATCTCAGAAACGTAGTGTGTGTGTGTCACAAAGTATGTTCCTGAAACAGAAAGTCTGGTGAGAAAAAGAATACGAAGAAAAGGGTAGTGAAAAAATAAGATGCAGAAGCAACTGCAGCAGCATTTTATCCAGGAAAAACACCTAGGGGCATAAACATAAATATGACGCTCAATGTTTCAATAAATTCATTAAACATTTCCACCACAGTACACTGACAGTGTCTCTGGTAAAATCAATTGTATAAGCGTCAGTAGATCAGAACCCCACCAGAAAAACATGAAAAATCATTTCTCATCATGAATGATCTGCTACATGACTTTCATTATCGCGTCTCTTCTCGATTAACCATTGAGGGCATCTCTCTCTCTCTCTCTCTCTCTCTCTCTCTCTCTCTCTCTCTCTCTCTCTCTCTCTGCGCCCTTTGTGCTGTGGCACGATGACATTTTTTGAGCAAGTATTTAGCTGGAAAGTCTGAAGGTTCATTTGACAGATTTCTTCTCTGATTCACCATATTGGTAAGGCGCAGTAGTTCACAGTTGTTAGCCTTCACGGGCTTGTGGAACCCAGCAGAAGCCATCATAATGAGCATTTCCCCAACACTTAATGAGCCTAGGCTGCTCAGATGGTCTTTCTGTTTCACATTCTGAAAAGGGAAACAGTCACATCAGAAAGCCCGGATTAGTTTTATGATCCAGTACATAGCTGAAGACAGTGAATAACTAGGTCTGGTCCTGATCTTCGATATTAATTTCTTATCCATCTGACATTGACAAATGCACTCCACAAAATGTCCCCATTTAACAAAGATTTCCAGTCTAGCGGAGATTTAGGCACAAGAGTGGTTACAATCTGGTGACAAGGCAATCACGATATCTTTCATGTTGTCTCATCTCATAATTTTCTCAGTAATGCATTAATGTATGTTCAAATTATCAGAGATGACTATTCATGGACCCAGACTGGTTCTGTGAAGAATTCTGTGGATGACTCAAATCCGCTACTGACTCTGAGTTCTGGAGTCTCCTAGCAGCGCTAGCTTGCGCTGGGATCACACCTTGCCCATTACCTGTCACCTGACTGTTATTTATGCTGCTATTTTTAGTTCTATGGGCGCTCGGGTTGGCACTGCTAATGTTACTTTCAGTTGTCTGCTTCCTGTTACTCAGTGGTAAGCGTGATACTGATGTTACTGGATTTGCTGCAGTCTGCGCCCTAGCGTTTGTGTGAATATTGAGTGCAGTTGTGGTTGTAGCGGTGGTAGTAGCAATAACTGTCGATTCGTTACTGGTGGTGGAAGTAGAAGATATGGCGACATGGACATTGTTTGATCTTTCTTCCTCGAATGTACTCCCTGGAAGCGTCGCAGATGGAACTGTTTGAGAACCAGTGTTGTTTGTGTTGAGATTATAAGTAAATGCTACGGGATGAGGACCACTGCTTCTGCTGCTTTGATTTCCTCTGGTTGCTAACAGCCCTGTCTCTGTGGGTATCGTCAGAGTGGTCCTTTGCAATGTGGACAATGGTCTTGATGTGGCTGAAAACTCACCCTCTCTGGGAGATAGTCCGCTTACGGGTCGTGTGGGCGGGTATTCATACGGTGGAGGTGCCGTAAAGACAGAACTGGAGCCAGTACTGCTTCGACTGAGAGTAATTTCTTGAAAAGCTGACCCTGTCGCACTGGTTCTATTACGGCCAAATGGAAGATGATGGAAGAAGGTTCGGGCACTTGTTCTGTTAGCAAAGGCACTAGAGTAGTACAGATCCACGTCTGTAGGTTCGGGCTGAAACTGCGAAGAAATCTGGAGAGTGTCTGGCGGTGGTGGAGAATACGGTGGTGGCACAGACTCCACCCTCATTGTTTCCACAGGATTATGTCTGGACCCTGAAACAGTATACAATGTAAACTTGAGCTTACTGGGTTTCATTTTGCTCGATGCAACTCGTCACCTATCTTACGAAGAGACCATAATTACACGGAATCGTGGGTGACGTCGAAACAAGTTTAAAAATTAATTGTTACATTCACACGAACGAGCTTACATGACTACATCTGTTCAGTTTGTGAGAATTAGATAAAGCTATGGATACGAAGCTTCATGAGAAAATAATTCTGGCTCTGTGCATACAAAATATGATCTTAGGTAAAAACAAAGAGTCTTCATTTTACATAAGCCTCTTCGTGAGATGAATGGCGCATTATTTACATGTATTATGTTTTTACACACACTTATAGTTCTCAGATTTAACCTGAAAGAAGATATGAAATAAAGACATACAAATTTAGGTCAGAATATAGATTTATACAGAGCTTTATTGTTCCAGCTGGCCAACATAAACGATAACTGATTAGATTTTGTTTTACTGATAGGCATCATAAGTCCTTGAGCAGCCAACAGCCTTCAGTATGAAGGAATCAGGTTTCATGGGCAGAGAACGACCAAGAGAACGATAGTTAAACAGAGCTGACAAGTAGTGCAAAGGAGCAACTGTCTGTCTGTCACTGAAAACACACACTTTATATCCAAGAAAGACAACGACATATCCTTTGACGTAAAAAGCCGCAAGAGGAAGGGAAAAGACGAAATGAGCGGGAGGGGTGGGATCGCTATGGCTGTGTGGTTTACATCTGCTCCGTGGTGAACAACTCAGTTCGTGGGTTGCGAGTTCAACTCGCGGATCCACCATTGGAGGATGGAGGGATACAAAGATCGAAGCCTGCACTTTTTCAATGACTCAACGGTTCCCTGGCTTCTTGGGTAGAGAAGCCCAACGTCTAGCCTTCTTGGATGAGGGCAAATATATTCGGAGGTCCCGTTTGTACGTTACACACGCTAAAGAACCATTGGCAGTTAAAAGTCGATGAAGAGTAGAAGGAGTACCACTGTCCAGGCAAAATTTCCAAATTTCAAATCTGCTCTGCCCACAAAAATTCCTATTAAAAACATGCAACCACTTACAGCCGAGACAATCCTACTTTCTTGGGATTGAAAGGCTTAATGAGGAGGGCTTCGGGTGAACAATCAGCTGACTTCTAAGATCCTGTTAATTTGTTTGCAAAAGATGAGTAATACCACAGCTAATACCTGAATGCTGACGACTGGGTGCTTGGTGAACACTATGATGAACCCGAAGATTGTCTGTACGTGCCATAGCCACATTGTAAGATGGCGGCTCGTGACCTGGTTCTGTATAGGCCGGAGGTAAGACAATTTGGCGGTTAGCCCGACGTCCTGGTGGGAGGAAAAGAGACAACGTGCTTATCATTGATAAGGTAAGATAAGATAAGATAAAATAACCCTTGTCCTTAAAAAGAAAATTCCATTTGCCATTGCTGAGACACAGTAGCTTATCTGATAATGCATAATATTAAGATACATTCACCTGTGAACAAAAATATCACGAACAGCATCAGACATACTCAAGAAACATTGCTTCAACTTGATGACTGTACCATTGATGGTACAAAAGAATTTCTGTAACGCTCACGAGTAGTTCTTCCACTTCTTTCGAACTTTTTCAATTAATTATAAAGTGGATGCATAGCGAATTATGTTAAGCTTAGATATATGCAGGCCTTCTGGTAAAGGGATCTGAATGAGGAACGGTGTTAAACTATGAATGAATAATGATCGCTGAATCTGACTCAAGGTGTCTAATCATATAGTAAACCTGCTCTCCAACTTTAAGTTCTCGCCACATATTAGCGCTAGAAATGTCAGATGAGATAACTGCAGCAATATACGTGTTTTTATTACAATATTTATCACTGGTGTTCAAAAATGACATTTTGAGCCTACGTTGCAGGATGAGAGCATTAACTTGTTATTTTATGTGATCTAGAAAGTGGTTCAGACAATAGTACTCAAATGTTATGTAGGCGAGGCTTCCAACAGGTCGCGCCTTGACACATAAAGGGTTAAAGCATTACTGTGTAGGTTTATCTGCCTCCAAGAATGACCACCTAAGTAACAAACGAACTTTTACCCAGACAAATTTGCCCGATGTCTTAAGATGGAGTTGATATGGGCAATAGTTAAGCTTAATATTAATTGGCAAGAAGGCAATGTTTTATCATTGTCAGCATTTTCACTACTGTGGAAGAAATCAACATATTGTTTAGACTTTTATCACGAGTTTGTGATGAACTTGCTAAGCTGCCAGTGACATACTCATCTCGCTGAATTTCCCATATATAACCGTACTTACTAGTTCTCAAAATTACAAATATTCGATTGATATTTGACGTTCTTTCTATTGACACACCATCATCGGTTTATTATGGATGCTATCAACAGTTTGAATGCTGTTGTACTGCATAGACATTTTTTTTTTTTTTTTGGAAGTTCACTTCTTTGATTGCATTATGTGCGTATATTTTCTCGTTCTCATTTTGTTTTCTTTTTTTTTTTTTTTTTCTTGAAAGGTTCGGGGGAGCGGGGTGAGGAAGGGACAAAATACAATAAATCCTACTGATGCCCTTCACCTGTTTTTACACCTAGGACCTTACCGTTATGAGTCAAGAGCTCTGACCTTGACACAGAGCGATACAATGTTTTATACCATAACATTTTCCTCGTATCCATTTTGTATCCATGTATCTCTGTGGTAGACATGTTTATATCTAAATTGGATTCTTGTTTTACTTCCTTATAGCACAATTTAGCCAGTAGCGTGTTTTGATGCACGAATATGCATGATATTCAAGTTTTTTAAATTTTTGTTTCTTCTTATTCTAATGTTGTTTTTTTTATATTTGTATCTGAAACAATAATATGCATATGAGTGTGAATGTATCTGGCATATATATTGTTTCTCATCAATTGGGAATGGAATTTCCTTTTGGAGACAAATAAAGTTTATCTGATCTCATTGTGTTTTATTTTATTTTGACTTGACTTGTTTTGTCTTACCTTCTCTTATCTTATCTTATCTTCACTTGCCTTGTCTTAATTGTCTTATTTTATCGTGACTTGTCTTGTCTTACCTTATCTTAATTAGTCTTGCCGTATCTTATCTTATCTTGACTTGTCTCATCTAACTTATCTTGTCTTGACTTGTCTTATCTATCTTATCTTAACTTGTCTTATCTTATCTTAACTTGTCTTGTCTTATCTTAACTTGTCTTGTCTTTATCTATCTGATCTTAACTTGTCTTATCTATCTTATCTTGACTTGTCTTGTCTATCTTATCTTATCTTGACTTGTTTTATCTATCTTATCTTGACTTGTCTTATCTATCTTATCTTGACTTGTCTTATCTATTTTATCTTGATTTGTCTTGCCTTACCCTATCTTATCTTATCTTTACTTAATTGCTTCATGTAAGAACCCACTATCAAGATCATGATTTAATCGACAATAGTCAACAATAAATTAGAAGTTCTTAAAAGAGATAATAATACGGCTGGTTTATCTTCCAGTATTCTAGAAAATATACTGGCCAGGCATAAAACAGTATCAATCTAATCTTTAAGTAAAGTTAAGTGTCAAGCAATTATTCTGAAGTACTGGTATGCAGTCAATTTCACTCAAATTCTTGTCCAAAGCGATATAATATATGACTTACCCAAGTCCCGTATTCTTGAATGCTTTACATGCTGTTTGCAATAGACAATGCCCACAATGATGACTGCACAAAGAAACAGACCAATGATGAACCTATAGTAGAAAGAATGAAAGGAATGATTAATGACAGTATAATGATCTCCTCAGTTTTGCATACTTCTATGAAAACAGGCTAAAGCATATATGAATTATTCTGTTTTATTCTTACGAACAAAACAATATCTAATAGTACAGGTTAGCATGTCCAGAGTGCATTAAAATGTGTCACAAGCCTATGAAATCTGTGCTATGTAGGAAAAGTGGAAAGTAG
>JBCEWB010404959.1:0-20551 GCA_039654565.1 Peronia peronii
ACAACAACATATCAAAGTTTCTCTTCTTAGTCTGGTGAAATAACAATCTGAAATTTTCACCCGCTTACCCCCTTAAACTAGCATAATTGTGATGCAGATACAGAGGAATGATAACACTAAGCATTTGGGTATAATAAAAAAAAAAAATTTAATTCAGCATTTCATTTAATTGAAACAGATTACAATGTATCGAATATTTAATTTGCCATTTAAGATGAGCAATTTATAAGTTATTTATTTATTTATTTTTTAACGTAATGAATGTTGTCAAACTTGCTTTTCCTAATCCATTCCAGGGTGCAAATTTTAGGAGTCATGTATTTCACATTTTCTGTCTTTTCCATACCATCAGACTCATTTCATCACAATACTATGGAATTATTTGTAATTGTCGTATTTTATCAGCATCTAGACACAAGAATGGTAAAGTTCAACTATAAGTATGAGAAGAATATCTACTTATAATTTAAAACCTTTTCTTTGTGATTGTCTGCACCGATATATTCTTTATTTTTGTATCAAGCCATAAGAATGTTAAGCTGTTGAAATTTCATGTGGTGTGCATTAGGGTTTCAATTATTTTATGAAAAAGGAAAACTACTGTGCAGTCTTTCATGTCAGACAAGTGTAGATCTGCAAATGGTAGGGCTCTGTGATGTCTTAACTTCAATTAGCAGTCATTGAGTACTGGTGCAGCTAATTAAAACATGAAGTTCATTAGCTCATAAGTTGTTTTTTTTTATTATTTTACTTCTCTCAGATTCAGAATATCAGTTAATTTCAGGCCCAGCAAAATAATAATAATGAAATGATGTCATTACTGGTCATTCTTTTTGCTTTGAGGTAGGATTTGCAAAGTTGAGAACATTAAAAACAAAATCATGAAATTAAACAGTTTCAGAGGAAGTAATCATAATTATTTACTGAAATCTGTGTTCACTGCAAAATGTGGTACTGGTGCTAAGTGTTCCTTGCAATGCATGGATGGTTTTATGGAATTTAGCATGCAGTGTTGAGATTCCAAGAATATATTATGACATGTTAAATGCCTCTTGTTTTTAAAGTAAAAAATGCTTATAAACTACAATTGTATGTCCAATGTGGAAAAATCCTCAAATTAAAAACAAACTCTTGATGTCACTTAGCTTCAAGTAAAACACCCACAGTGCCTCTCATTTGCTGATGAGAATACCGTACTTTTGCACTTTTCAGCAGGTGTGATGGAAAAGAAATCCCATGTTAAAGTTGATGGTGAAAGTGGTGCAGATAGTGGTGGTGATGGTTGTAAGTTTGGTGCCGAGTTTTTCATATGGTGTTGTTTTTAAGTATTGTCAGTATTACTGTGGAGTCTCATTTTTTTTTTTTTTTGAAAAAGAATTCATAAATATTGTAAGTCCAAGAATATTCTTTGCTCACAAAGCAGTTACTATATACAGCATAATCACATCTTCTTTCAAATTGTTGTATCTTGTGCTGGCTTTATCATTGCAAGTTATGCAAGTGCAGAACAGAGGATTTATAATAAAAAAAACAAACTATTGGGTAAATGATATTACGGCAGGATGGTAGTCTACACAAATTAGCCGAGGTATCTGCGAGTTGCATGATGCCACACTTTCAATAACAAATAAAGAAGAGCTTGTTTATGAAATTCAGTGTGCCAAATTTGTCACTCATAGCAATTTAATTTAAATCTCATATATTCAAAGTTGACAGAAACTCGAGCAAAATTATTTAAACTTTTTGAAAGAAATTGTCCGATTTAGGAACAATAAGGTATGTCAAGATAGTTCACATGCCCAAGGAAAGTTTGCTCACATGTGGCTTATTTTATGAAGTGGACATGATTAAATGCTCATCATTCATCCAGCCATGTGCAGAGCATGTACACCTATCAGTGTGTGAGCAAAATTCCTCAGTCATGCGACTGATCTCAAAATACCCCATTCCTCTGTTCAAATTCCTTCTCAAGGCCAAAACATGTGATGTGATCTGTTGGAGTTGTTTGCTTCTCAGTGTGTCAAGCCAGCATGGCAGTTCATGAGTGTGCTTTCAATTTGAACAGTACAGAAATGCAATGGACATGTAGCAGTCTGACAGACTTGTCATTATCTTTGGTGTTTGCCATCTGACAATCTGTTCTCTTACAGAACATCTCTGTATGTTCCAGACATAGTGATAGTGTAGCCTGCCTTATTCAGGGGCTGTGTGCTTTTTCCTATCAGCAATAAGAATCAGAGAACTAAGGGGGCACCCGGGGTGAGAAAAACAGAATCAGTCATATTCTGGCATATCAGATTTTATTCATTATAGTTTAACATTCTTGTTTTCAAAAAACACTGCTTGGATTGGATAAATGTAAGATTAATTTAAAGGTTTTTGAAGCATCCCAAACATAAACGATGATTTTATTGCCATTTTAGACAATTAAATTTTTTGCCCTCATGCATGATCTTATTCATAATCTTAAAATCTCAGAAACTATATCAGACATATCAGTTCTGATGTTAATCAAGGCAATTTTTAAGTCTCAAATGTGAATTTTGTGTACAAGCCAGAACCTATAAAAATCATGGAATAAAAATGTAAGAAGAGCAAAATTGTCCCTCTGAGGCATGAAAATGCCTCATAAACTTATAGAAATACTGACATGCCAAAGAGAACATTAAATACAGCATGCACTTGCATTCAGTACATAACAAGAATTTTCAAAATATCTTCCAAACTTTTTGAGATTTTACAATTTGAATATCTACTTTTTCTTAAGAAGCCCAATATGGCCATCACCTGGTTATGGAATATAAATATTTTTTTTTTATTTCATGTCCATATGGGTATGGTTGACTCATCTACCCCCACAAGATAGCCATATTTACAGTTCTTGAGATTTTACCCCCGACCCTTCTTAACTTGTCACATACATTATAATTTTACATCCCATTTGATGGTCTTTGTAAAGAAAAAGAAAAAATATGTATATACAATTTCTAATCAGCTAAACAAACATTATTATGACACTTAATGTACAAATCAGTGACAAACATAACAAACTGAGATATTTTAAGAAGATTACATGGCCTAATTTGAAAATAGTATTATAGCTTAGTTAATACGTGCACTCAGCTCGGAGAAAAATCACTTCATTTTAGGAGTGCGTTTGCAACTTTTCTATCAGCAGATAGATAGAGGTAGAATCATTTTATTGAACTACATTTTGTTATTGATTCTCCCAGACAACCACGAGAAAGATTGTGTTTGGTATTTGATGTGATGTGGTAATCATCAGTTCTCTGCTTTTGCATTCATCTTGCTTGACATCTTTGCATGAGACCTCTGATAGTTGCCCTATTCTAGGAAAAGCTTCACCATTAGTATATGAAAAATGTACAAGTAAACAAATGGTAATAAAGAATATTAGACATATATTCCTGAGGAAAAAGTCTAGTTTTATTACATGTCATATATGTTTCTGAATTTGATTTTGGGAGTTTAAAGTTAATCTCTTACATTTTCAAACGAAGCACAGATATCAAGCAAAGAACAAATTGATAGAATGTGTGAAGTTGGAAATAGTTGATAAAAAGCAACAAACATTGTTTTGCACCTCTCTTTAAACTGTTTAGAAAAAGAATCTCACTGTCTATGTCTTTCTATGTCTGAATCTTGATAAATCTGGCGTCGTATCTACAGTCTTGTTCCAGTCTGCCTTCCAACCTCCTACATTTGCTGTGGTGATTTTTTTTTTTTTTTTTACTCACTCATTTCATTCCTTGTGTCAAATGTTCATGGAATCGCATCTTCTAAAAGAGTTCTGTGTTATGTAAAAATTCTATGTAAATTATAAAACTTATGTCATTTGGCTTATGTCGAATAAGGCAGTAGGCTTTGTATCTTTACAGGTCTGTGATTACCAGTTGTGATCTGCTGAAACTTCAGTAATGGGTTGTTTCATGAATTAATTTTGATGCAGTCTTGTGTGCTTATGTTTGCATGCTCCCTTTCTTCAGCCTCGCTTGCAGCTGTGTGTTGAAGAGTAGGTTGTTCATTGGAAACATTATTTAAATCAACAATGCTCAGTTTGAGAAATCAGCGAATGCTGGGAGAAGCAGAGGAATATTTGTTCTCCTTCCATCCTCAGCTCTTTGATCTCATGAGGACTTTGGGTTTTTCCTTTATTATTTGTTTCCACACCTCAGAATTAATTTCATTTGATATCAGTTAAGTTATGTTTTCTGTAAGATAAGTTTTATCTGCTCTTGTAGTACTATAAATTCTATCGTAATTGGTGTATATAGGCAGTGGAAATATAGTCAAAAGATATCTGAACTGGATCTCCACTGTTTGTTTTTTTTTCCTTTGTTTCTTTCAGTGGAAGAGGAGGAAGAAGAGGAGGAGGTTGTAGAGAAACAACCAAGCAAAAGAGGGCGGAAACGAAAACAGAAAGATGGGAGTGAGAGAAAGAAAAGATCAAAGAAAAAGAAACGGAAGCATGGCAGTGAAGCTGAGGTAAATATATGTATGGATAAGCAGATGAAAAAATGAATAATTTGAGGAAATGAAAGGAAGCCATTGATTTTTGGAAGAAGGCCAGGATGCTGCGACTTTGGACTTAATAAATATTAAGAGTGCAAATCCTTGATCTTGCTTTGAGCAAATTCGAATAAGTGAAAAGAAAGATGTTCGGAAAAAAAAGTGAAATTAAAAAAAAAACAAAAAAACACCAGCATTGGAACTTTGGAATCTCTCTTGATTCATGCCACTATTAGTATGTAAATTCCTGTTCCCAAGGCTGTTAGTGTTGATAATCATACCAACGTCACTTCACTGTCTTGCTTGTCCAGGAGAGTGAAGAGCAAGCCTCTGATGAGGACAAATCCTTTGGATTCAAACCCCTCAAGGACAAGAAAAAGAAAGGAGCTGCCGCACCGCCAACACCCACTTCTCAGGCAGCTAGACCCGCTCAAGTAAGTTGCCCAATACATTAGAACTGTGCGTACACACTTATGTCTGGCAGCCAGTCAGATTGAGTTGTATGTGGACTTTCCACCAAATTGAGTTACTATTATAACACAAAACCTTTACTTACACATTTTCATCTGCTGAATAAAGTTTGAACTAGCCTGACTGTAGTAATTTGCCAGTTGAAGAAACAAGATGAGCCCTCAGCACTGGCTAATTTTAGGGTAAAAAATGACAAATCTGCCTTTTCATCTCATAAAATCCTGATATACAGTTGAGCATGGGAAATTCAAATTTCTCAGGGATCGAAAAATGCGCCTGAGATTTCTGTGATGGCCTTCTTTAACAGAGGAATAGGACTGCTAAGGGGACATAACCATGATGACACTAATGTGGTCCAATCTTAAAGTGTGCTCCTCAGTTCATGTACATGACACCATCCATTGTCTTTCAGACAGCGCATTACCACCCCATCACATCGCTGTGCATGCAGTGCATCATGTAGGCTAATGTTTTTCCCTGCAGTCTAGTTCACCACCCCGCTCAGTTACCAAACTACCCCCTCCCAAAGATTCATCTTCAGTGAGGCC
The DNA here is from genome assembly GCA_039654565.1 of Peronia peronii. Classification (NCBI taxonomy): domain Eukaryota; kingdom Metazoa; phylum Mollusca; class Gastropoda; order Systellommatophora; family Onchidiidae; genus Peronia; species Peronia peronii. The sequence continues at coordinate 5,550 of JBCEWB010404959.1, forward strand.
TAAATTTATACCTACACTATAAATTGCCTACCTCTATTACTCGCGCGCGCCTTCCCATTATCCCGTATAGCTTGGGACAAGCAAGTCCACACAAAAATGGGCCTAATCAGACATTCTGCTGCTTGATGATGAAGCCATTCGAGACATGCGTGTTGTGAGTTTAAGAAATGCAAGTTAACAAAACAAAGAAAATATAGGAATTTAGACAGGGCCAATAATGGCGTTCAGCGTTTCTGTGGAATAAGATTAGCGTTTGTTTGTGTTGGGGTTTAATGGCACATCAGCATAATGATGGTTATATTGACACACCTACATCAGCATCTTATTCATCCCCTAATTTCTCTGTCTGAGCAGGACCTTCATCTCATTCTGATTGGCTGTAGGACATTTTCTTATTCTTGAAAAAATTTTTTTTTTTAAATAATTTTTTTTTATTATCTCGTATATCATTTCCTGATTTTGATGCTGCAAAAAGAACACCTTTGAGTAATTAAATACCAGCTGTTTACATTCCTCTCCAGGGTGTTTATTTTACTTTTTCAGTTAAGAAAATATTAGATAAAATTTTAAAACTGTTTGTCCTCAAAAGAAAATTTCATTCTTAATTGGTAAGATGTACTTATAGGTAGGATATATTCACATTTACATGCAGACAAATATGTCACAAATAGCATTGGAACAAGACAGACTCAAGAAACATTGTCTCAGCCTGATAAGGGTGTGAACAGACCAGAGCTGGCGGTGTACTGGGGCTGGAGTGGGAATGGTGGCTCACTACTCATATATTATGCTGCACGCCTAGAGCAATGGTGCTGCGCAGACCATGATCCCATGGTGGCTCGCCACTCATATATTATGCTGCATGTCTAGGGCAATGACGCTGCACAGACCGCGACACGGTGGACCGCAAGCTGGTAGGGCCATTGCCCTAGGCGTGCAGCATACATAATATATGAGTGGTGAGCCACCATTCCCACCCCAGCCCCAGTACACCGCCAGCTCTGGTCTGTTCACACCCTAAGGGTATGTTGGCAGAAATTAATTTCTGTAACGCTCACAATTAGTTCTTACTTGCGACAAATGTTCACTTCTTTTGGAATATTTCAGTTGATTATAAAGTGGGTGCATAGTCTTTCCAAATTATGATAAATTTTGTTCTATAGGACGTTGATGTATCTATGATTTCCCTTAACAACTGTGTTAATTTTCTTGATATATCCATTTTCATTTCCCATTTATAATGCTTACGTTTATTTCCTACTCAGTCTGTAGTACAAAAAGTCATAGCACTTTGTATTATAGATTTACAAGAGCACTACAGGAGCATTATCAGCTCTTGTTGGTTTCTTCTTGGCATATTACTTGGCAGGTTCATAAAGAAGAATTATTGTATTCCAGAAAAGCTCGGCAGAGTTCTGTGAGGAGAACGGGCTGAAGAATGTGGTGTCAGACTTCACAGAGGAAGACTACAAGAACATATCCAACTACAAGTTATTCAGCCAGCACATGAGACCTCTGCTGGCCAAGGAGAACCCCAAGGTGGCTTTTTGATACAAACAACCAACCAAAGTGAATTTCAAGGGAAAAGTCATGAACATAACATCTTTTGAATCAGTATTAATTATCTTTGCGTTATATTTGATAGAGTGAAGTATTCTATAGCATGCGGCCAGCACTTGATATTGCAATATTTTCATAGCTGTTATGGCAATACTAAATGTTCCTGCATTCTTAGATTATATTTCAGTAGATGAACCCTACATATATTTTTTTTAATGTATTTCTCCCTAAAAATGTAACTAAATATACATATTTGAATGTAGGATTATATATACCCAGATACATTTTGCTTTGGTCTGGGTTCATAAAACAGACAGTATAGTAATTTTTCAATTTTGAAAGGCAGATCAGCATGCAATAATCCCCTATCTTTTCTTGCAGATTCCCCAGCAAAAGTTGATCATGCTGCTGGGCATGAAGTGGCGAGAGTTTGTGTCCAACAATCCTTTCAAAGGTGACCGTGCCCCTGAGATTCCTGCCCCAGTGGTGGTCTCTGTGAAAACTCCCTCTGGCTCTCCGGCTACCCCACAGAGAGGTAGGTAGAGATGTCAGACTTCTGATTTTACTAGCAGAGAACTCATGGCCTTCAAGAAGATTGTTTAACTATAGGTCAAACTGATATTTCCCTGTGACCTAAAATGTATGGCAAATGTGCGCTTTTCGATGTTGGTATTTTGGGTGATTAAATTGAATGTTAGATCTATCCAAAGAAACACGTTTTGTACACATCATTCTATAGAACATACAATTTGGATCAAACACTCTTGCGAGTTGACTATTCAATTATTATCATCTTTTCAGAATGAAAGCTTTTTCGGCTTTATGAAAGTAGAAGCACAGATCTTGATGCAACAGTGTTGTGTGACAAATTTCATATGGATACATTCAGCAGTTTTGAGTTCATAAGCCTCTTATGAGTTTGATTGATTCTATATTTCAGGGATGTCAAACTTCCGACTTTAGTCGGAATTCCGACTTTTTGGTCGTCACCGACTTTCCTACTTTTAGCCGATTAACTGGTGGCTTTACTGAATCCACGAGACAATCGCGGTTTTACAATAAATTGCGATACAGATTCTGCACGATGACAGTAAAACCGGAAGTACAAAAGAGTTATTCTCACACCTCAGACAATGGTCAGACTGTTGTTGGGCAGCTGTTTGGCACATCGAAGTTGATATCGAAGTTCATAGCACATAATTCCTCAGATCCGACAACATGCAGTCAAGTGGTCACATGAGAGTTGTAAATGGAAAATCAGCACATCAGACAACCACAAATAATGTGCCCATGATCTAGAAAAGACTACTGGAAGAGGGCAGCTGTTCGCGATCTAGATCTAGGAAATAAATTTTGTAGTCACATCCCAGGATCTTGTCAAAAACTTCCAAACTTCTCTCAAAACAATGAAAACTAGCAAGTATGAAAACCCTAGATTTTTTAGTGTCTTATAACGTAACCGGTTGGGGGGGGGGGGGGGGATTTTCTGACTTGTGAAAAGTTTGACATCCCTGATATTTATAGTACAGAATCGAAAATCCAACTTTCTAATGAAAGTCAGTCACTTTTTCATTCTTGGCTGATCTACCAGCTGATTGTGCCTATATTTTTTAGACCATTGTCAGCTCAGATTCCAGTGGAAACTTGCAAAGCTCTGTTAACATATTACCCAAGGCTTAGTTTTCATGTCTTAGTATTATGTAAGTGGATTTTGCCAACCAGCGTGATAAAATTTTCCAACATTTTCATGAAAGGTTTGACATCCCAGGGTAAGACTTCCAATGGATGGCAAACATTCATTGACAATGCTTTCTTGATTCTGTGTATATGGATAAGATGACTGTGTTATAGGGCATGAAAAATCACGGCTCTGAAATTATCACCATCGAAACTTAACTTTGACTACCCAGTTCATTTATGGGCCACACACTGAGATATAGGTGTCACATTGAATTGCTATATTTCAAGCTTTTTGTAAATCTCAACTCTAGCATGTCTTTCACAAAAGGAAGGGAAGGAAATGGAGATTATGGCATATAAAAAAAAACAGATTAAATATCAGTAGGAGGTATGAGATCATTATCAGTACTCTTGTCCTAACTACTGACTGAACTAGATTGAGATATATGATGTTTTGATTCACCATAGTCAGAGTCATTTGCGTTGGATAGATCAAGATCTAAACTGTCACTATCATCATCACATGCACACTCAGGGCAAAGAATTTTGTTGTTGCTTCTCACCTTCATTTAGGAAGATTGGAAAGTCCAGGGATTGGCATGGTTCATTTTATCAGCTTCTCATCATTCACAGATTGTAACTGAAATCACTGCTTTGACAAGCTTTTCACACCTCTATTCGGAGTATTTCTTTGCCGAAAATGTTCTTAATTATTAATTCACCTTATAGTTGTGTTAAAAACTACAATAGATTCTCATGTTCGCAGAGTCAGTGTATCAGCAAAAGGGAGTCAATAAGTTAATGTTAAATGCCTCACAAAGGGATGGTAAATATGAAATCCTCGTGATGGCACTAATGATTTTGAGTTTTCAGGGAGCTGCATGATATTTGCTAGGCCAAAAATATTGTTACATATTGTATATATATTATATCAGTTTGTATGTTCTTGCATAATTTATAATATGGCAGACAGTAGTCTCTATACTAAAAACCTGTCATTTGCCCCAGTAAGATACTCCTGCTATAGAAAATGGAAATTGACTTTCAAAAATTGTTTGTGACATCATAACTTTTTACCGCCAGATGCTGATGATGATGACTCTGAAATGGAAGAAGAGGACAAGTCTAGCTCTAGAAAAAGATCAAAGAGCAAGAAAGCACAAGCAGTTGCACCACTCAAAATCAAACTCACAAAGAAAAGGCGGAAAAAGAAAACCAGCTCAGTAAGTCTTTGGCTCAAATTCCGCATGTGGATGATTTTTGTTACTTTTTAAAAAATTATTTTTTTTCACATTCTCAGCTAAGACAGGTATGATCAGATCATACTATCATATGATCAGTTTAACTTCTAATGATTTTAGTACCAATTGGTTTGGCATTATAAATTCGTCACAAAAAGATAAGAGACTTTTATTGATAGTATTGTTTTTAACAATACAGTGAGAATGATCAAAATTCTGAGGTGATGCATTTCACAGGATGATGAAGGAGAAAAGGGTTTCAACACCAGTGATGAAGAGTTTGAGCGTCAGTTGGAGGAGGCTGCACTTGTGAAAGAACAAGAGAAAGACAAGGCAGGAAAGAAAAAGACAAAAAGAGGACGAGGAGGAAGGAAGAAGAAGACAAAGACAACTAACAAATATCCAAATGAAGAAAATGATGGTTATGAGGTAAGCACTATCTCATGTCCTCAAGTAAAGAATTCAGGCACCATGTCTTTGTAGCAGAAGAATAATAGCCAATTTCTTGTTCAAAGAAGGTACATGATAAACAATTATGTAGTCCAGTGATGACCAAGAGAAATGTTAAATTTACTAAATCAATTTAATTTGCATCTTAATCTTCAAATAATGAATACCTTTTAAGCCTAAGTGTAAACTTGTGACTTTTTCTTGCAGTTTTTCAGTGAAATACTGTTGTTGATAACATATGTCATGTCAGTTGTAATACATGCAGCTCAGTCTGTAGATGATGACATGATGACACCAGTAATCTCTGACAATTCTGTCAATTGTTTAGACCGAGCACCAGGACTACTGTGAAGTGTGCCAGCAGGGAGGGGAAATCATCCTGTGTGACACATGTCCCCGAGCTTATCACCTGGTCTGTCTGGAGCCCGAACTGGAGGAGGCACCAGAGGGCAAGTGGAGCTGTCCGCACTGTGTAAGTGAACAATGGAGTCAAAGGGTTCCGTCCTCCAGGGATGTCAAACTTCCGACTTTTTGGTCGTTGCCAAATTTTGCTGAATTAACAAAGGCAATCATGGTTTTGTAATAATTTGTGATACATGTTCCGCATGATGACAGTGAAACTGGCAGTATGAAAGAGTTAGATCTAGATCGATCCTCATACTTCTGACGATAGTCGGGCTGTCATTCGGCAGCTGTTTGAAGATCAAGATCGAAGTTCGTAGCACTTAATTCCTCTCACCTGACAACATGCAGTCGGTGCTCGCATGAGAATTGTTGATGGAAAATCAGCATATCTGAGTACTGACAATAACAGATAACGTGCCCATGATCTTAGAAAGACTAATGTAAGAGGGCAGCTATTCGCGATCTAGAACTGGAAAAGAGATCTAGTGTAGTTGCGCTTGATGATTATGATGACGGGACTGCCTGTGGGATCTATTTAGTTCTTAGAATTTCCACTAGTTGTAGTTGTATAATAATTTTATAGTCCTATCCCAGGATCTTGTGAAAACTTGCAAACTTCTCTCAAAACAATGAAAACTTCCGGCATGAAAACCCTAGATCTAGATTTTTAAAAAGTGTCTTAGTCTTACGTAACCAAATAGCACCAACTGCCGTGAGAAAATGAGAGAAGGAGGGAGGGGCAACATTTTCCGACTTTTTTGTGAAAACAGTTTGACATCCCTGGCCCTCTTCTGGGAGGGAAACAACATACTGTTTTTTTTTTCACATAGAAGAGATCTGATATTCACCAAAGGTGAATAGTGCAGGAGAAGTTTCATTTTTAGGAGTAAAGGTATTTCTGCTAACATCCATTGTGGAGCTTTTGCAGCACGGCGAAAGTTTTTGAATTTGAAAGGATGAATGTAAGCTATTGCACATTGTTTGTGCACATATAAGTATATTATCTGTATGAATTTATGTATGTACGTATGTATATCTGTCACCTTGTGTGTGTGTATGTGTGGCATGACATCTAAGCTACTATGGCTGACACACAAAGAACGTTACGAGAAATACACTGACATATGAAGAACCAAAAGTGGTTTCTCGCAATGTTTTTGCATAAATACCATCACTAGAAGGCCCCGAGTCGCCTCTCAGAATTTCTCGAGGATCCTCGTTTCATCGGTATATGTGACAATGTGTGTATCGATACACAGGGATTATATACAATTTACAGCCGTCTGCGACGACACACAGACTTGATGGTTGTCGCTCTCTTTGGAAATGAACTAAGAAAGGTAGACCTATTACTTCCACTGAAAAATGGTCACTGGCAAATGTAAAATTTCCCCTCGTTTGAATGACGCTTTTAAAATGGTCAGCTGTATCTTTTGCCAAAAATATTTTGTGAAAGTACAAATTGTCTTAATAAAGAAGAATTTACTGGAATTTGAAGCTTTTTTTTTTTCTTTTCTTTTTTTTCTTGTTTCTCTGTTTCTCTTAATTTATTGGCCTTTTGAGTTTTCAATTTTGTTTCGGTTACACTTTCTATTGGACACCCTGGCAGTAAACTGGAAAGCAGCATAGATGTGGGCATTTCTAGCAGGAAAAAGCGGTAAGAATTTTCATTTTTATTTAGATCTAAATCTGTATAATCGAATAGTTGTGTACTCTATAATAGGTTTATGATATATATGCATTGATGAAGAAAGATTCCTGAGTTTTAACAAAATTTCGGTACACAGCTAGCATTGCTAGATCTAGATCTCTAGAGTCTAGCCACTGAAAACAAGTGAATGTAGAGATGGAGACTGTGAATGTAGAAGCGAAAATTCTAGAGTCTGGCTCAATGCGTAGATCGATACTCTCATTCTAATATCTAGAATCCAGATTAAGTTATACCATGTTACTGAAATGTAACAAGTTAAGTAGAAGTTCTAGACCTAACAGGGGTCGAAGACTGGGATCATGACCGAGGTTGGTTCCATGACCAAGGGAATATCACTTACACATTGGTTTGTTTATATGGTGTGAATATCTCTGAATGCATGTCATACGTTAAGAGCTACTTGCCATATGCGGAGCATGTACACAATTCAGCATGTGAGCAAAAATCTCTTGATCATGTGACCAATCGCAAAATAGGGTCTACCTCATCTTGATCAAGAATTGTGGAAAAAAAAATACTAAAAATAGATCTAGATCTAGTCTGTTTAATATATATAAATAAAGTGCTGTACTAATGGAATAGGGGCAGTGTTAGCAAATACACCATATGCATTTTGAAAGTTAGGACCAGATCAATCCATAGGATCGAGATCTAGTGTAACTTTGCAATTAGATCTATACATATATTATTATTGAATCATTTTGAAAACTCTCTTAGTCTTAGCTGAAAAACATTCCAACTGTGACATTGAAATTAAAGCAAGCGTTCATCTGAGCATTGTTCAAGCAAAGTGCAAGTATTTCAGATTCCAGTTCGGGATTAGATTTACGTTCAGAAGTGCCTGAGTGACATAATAATGGAATAATTACCCATAGTAGACATTACCTAGGTGACAACAAAGTAAAGTGCTCAAATCTTTTACTACTCAAATTAAATTTTGTTCTAAACCTAACTTCAAAATTGAAAATGGCTATGTTCCCGTAGGTAGGATTATCAGTTACTCTTTCAAAGACTGCATTTTCAAAGAAAAAATTTTTTTTTTCAAGTCTGAAGATTAAAATTAAATACAGAAATCTATTTAGAAATTCTGAATTCTCAGATATGTAGCAGTTTTACTCACTGTGTCTTAGTATAGCTTAGTAACAGAAATTAGATCTAGAATGAAGTATTTTTGTCAGTTTACTTTTATAAGTGACATCATGTGGGTCAGGTATCAAAATTGTGTATGATTTGTATTCTTTGACATCGTTTGCTCATAGTGCAAGAATCTTAATCCTATATGACAACATTTTGCACCGTGCGAGAATTAGAATTTTTTTTTTTTCTTTTTCCATAATCATCAAGTTAATATTTTACATGTTGCAGTTTGAGCCTCATTCATGGTGTTTATTACATTTCAGAGACCAATCAGAAAGGGAGTACCATGTTTCAGTATTGCCATCAGGAGGAAATCATAGGTGAAAAAAAAAGGTGATTGGCCAGTGAAGTTGGATGGGAATATTAGTTAGATGTTGGATGGGAATATTAAATTTAGAAATCATGGGTTAGTAGATTCATAGTCTGTTAAAGCAGGAATATTTGTATTTTTCAGGCTTTCCAAATCCAGTTTAAACTCAAACTTTAATTCCCTCATTGCCCTGTTCACAACTATTTGCAACACAGGTCAACCTGTGCACAGTTCTGTTTGCGACTGTTTGCAGGTCCTCCACAGGTCACCTACAGAAATAAACTTAAGGGGGACCAACGGCAGCAGTTGGTATGATAAACAACATGCTGATGTCATTTCCGTCAACAGTCATCCTAAACCGAATTTGAATGTGAAAATGCCTGTACAAATAGGAGTATCAGTTACTTTTTCATTGACTGTGTTTACAAAAAAAAAAAAATGTTTATGGTCTATTAAAATTAAATACAGAAACCCAGATGATATGGTAAACATTTATTAACTTTATGCTTAATTTTTACAAATTTTATTTTTGTTTACATAATTTTGAAATCAGCTGATTCTACACTGTACAAAAAATATCTACCTTTGCGGAAAATAAACTTACCTTATCTTAGCTTAGAACTCCTAAATTGTTGTCATATAATCCATGCAATTAATGATTTGGTATAACATAATAAATAGAAATGAGATCTAGAGCAAAGTCTTTTGTCAGTTTACTCTGATGTCAGACATACACGTCCATTTGGGTCAAGGGACAGAATTTTGTGTGAATTGTATTCTTTAACTCTGTCTTCATATTTGAATGATTCTTAAGATCTTAATCCTCTATGGAAATATTTTGTACTGTGCTAGAATTATTATTTTTTTCCATTGTCATTCAAATTAATATTTTACATGTCACAGTTTGAGCCTCATTAAGGGTGTTTATTATATTGCAGAAACTCACAGGAACAGTGAGCAGTAAAAATACTGAGAAGCTTGGAATCATCAAGGACAAAAAGGTGATTAGCATGTGATGTTGGAGTTGAATAATAATTAGACCTAGAAATCATGGGTTTGCTAGATTCTTAGTCTGTTATAACAGAAATATTGGTATGGTTCAGGCTTTCTAAATCAAGTTCAAACTCAAACTTCAATCCCTTGATTATCCTGTTAGCAACTATTTGCAACACAGTTCAATCTGTGCGTAATTCTGTTTACGGCTATTTGCAGGTCCTCCAAGATAATCACCCACAGAAGGTTGAAAACATCAAATAAACCATGAATTATTTCAGTATAATAAACAACACGCTGATCTCATTTCCGTCAAAATAGATCCGGGTATTTCGGCTGATTGGTTTAGGATCCAAGTAAATTTTTAACGAAGGCAATCCATCCAATGTTTGTTTTTTTTTATCACTTCGTTCTTTCAGGACAGTTTCAGTGTGGAAGCTATTACTGGTCTCAGACACCCTTTTTCTTGCAAAAACAAACATAGAATTGGGATTAGAAAGTGAAACTGGTAGATCTATCTGACATTTGTTCGAAAAAAGTGGTTCCAACAGAGATTTTAATTCTAGCTAAATAAATCTAGCTGTAGATGTAGTATCTATGCCACAACAATAGGAAATTGATCTCACAGTCTAAGTCTATGTCCCACCAATTGATGCTAGTAATAGTGACCATTCAGTGGGGGTTCAAACAGATGAAAAGCCAGAGATCCAGGCTTTTACTTGATCATCACCACTAACAATGGTTGCAGTCATTCCTTTTGTATTTTTTCAGACATATTTTTGATAATTCCATGTTTAGTTCATGTGTCCTAACAGAGAGTGGAAAATCAGTAACTGTCCTCTTTGATTTCGTTCTGTTCAGACCTTTGGTTCAGATATTGTCAAAAATGTGAATACGTTAAACAGATCGTCATTGGCTATACATTTGAATACAGTACAGATCACATATATTGACTTCGCATATATTGACATTCTTTGTATATTGACATATCTTTTGGGTCCGTTTTTTTCTCTTTAATGCTACTAACATAAAATCCCCAATTTTGACATTATTTTGCCATTATTCCTCTTATATTAAAACGCCCCCTAGTTCTGTATCTGTGTATTCTTAGTACACAGAATAACGTCACATTCAAGCGGACCCAGAAGCTCATTGTAAAAATAGACAAAGGCAATTGTCCGTTTTTCACTCCTTTCACTTTCTCGGCAAGCTGATGCCACATTGTAGCATGGCATGCAGGCTCTGTTATGAACAATATGTGTCTAGCTGGATTAATTTTTAGACCAACTATTGTCAGTGCTAACTACAACAGGACTAGGGGATGCACAAGATGCTGTGAAGTTGGCATGTGTGTGGGTTTTGCTTTTGCAGGGATAGGGGCTATTTTGTTGTGGGCTGGAATCTTTAGTCAAGTGTATTGAAGCCACACAGTGCTGTGTTCTCATACCTTTGACACAGCACACTGACGTCATGACAGATGAGCAGGCAAAAATGGAGATAAAGAAGAGAAAGATTTTATCTACTTTCCCCATGCCCCCTCCCAAAAAAGAAAGAATGAAGCATAAGTATTTAAAGGTCACACTGGACATAAAAAAATTCTATAGAATGTAACGGCTTATTATTTTTTCTATGACCAATTTCTCTTGCCTAGATAGTACTTATTTCTTATATCGACCTCATTTTAATGGTCCTTAAGATGTCGATATAACCAAATTGCACTGTATTTTCTATCGCATATATTTTTTTTTTTTTTGTATATGATTTATGTATATAATTAAAGATAAAACTATCTAATGTAATTTTATCTAAATTTCACAGAGGTTCATCCTTGCCACACCATTCAAAATCCATTTTCAATGTTAACACTTATTTATATTTTCTTTGACACTTCATGAATGTATTTGAGATTTCTATTTATTTTGTTGTAGGAGGGGGGGGGGGGGTGGTTACTGTCTTGCTCATCAGATGTTTTATACACTAGCTTTTGATTGCATAAGTCTAAAATTTCTTTTTCTTTAGTTGTATTCATTTCAGTTTTTTATTTCATCCAATTTAGATTCTGGATGTGTCACAGGACTCAGATGATGGCACCAAAATTTTGAGACCTGCCAACTCGGATTCGACCTTGGTATTTTGCCCAAGTTCTCGCAGCAGCTCACCTATAGATCCTATTCCTGAATTATTGCTTAAATTATACCAGTCATCTGTCCCAAAGGATCCAACCCAACCGAACCCAACCCAACCCATATCAGGTGGTATACATAAAAGCACACAAAAAAGAGTATGGGATAAGAAACACATGTGTGTTTACTGTTCCAAACTGTTTACCAAATTGAGTAAACATTTGGCAAAAGTGCATTCAGAAGAGACAGAAGTGGCAGAGACTTTTTCTCATCCAAAGAATTCAAGAGCAAGAAAAGCAGCACTGAGAGTTTTAATGAACAAAGGTGACTTTATCCACAACGTGAATGTCGTAAAATCTGGAGGAGGAGAGTTAATTGCAGCAAGAAGGCCAAGAAAGGAAGAATTGGGTGGGGACTTTGTGACATGCAGTGAGTGCTTAGGCCTTTATAAGAAGTGTTGCTTATGGAGACACAAGAGACAATGTCCTAAAACTGAAAAACGTTCTGGCGAGAGAAATCAAAGAAATTCAGATCCTCTCTTGGCTTCATGCACAAAATCACAAAACTCCTTGTTTGTGACGAAAATAATCAGGAAACTTGACCCAGATCTAGTCACGCTGGAAGTCAATAGAGATCCTACTATTTGCCAGTTAGGAGAGGATATATTCATAAAATTTGTTGAACAACCTCATCAATATCAGTACATTAGGCAAAAGATGCGAGAACTTGGGAAATTCCTCATTGAAATGAAGAAATCTGAGAATAATATCTGCTTTATTAGAGACTGCATTGATCCCACCAAATTCAGCTCTGTTGTTGCAGCTGTCAGAAATGTATCAGGGTTCAATGAAGAGACTGCAAAATATGGAGTTCCATCTTTAGCTTTGAAGTTAGGCTACAGTCTCCACATGTGTGCCAACATAATCAGGTCAAATGCACAGAAAGAAGGTAATACTGAAGGGGTGAAACAAGCAGAAGAATTTATAGACTTGTATAAATCTGACTGGTCATATGAAATATCTTCTTGTGCTTTAAAAACCCTAGATGGCCACAAGTACAATAAAGTTAAAAGGATACCCTTGGTTAGGAACTTGAAAAAGCTCTATGACTACCTTAATGTAAAAGTTCACACAGCAAAGGAAGAACTTAAGACCCACCCTAGCCTAGAGAGCTGGCGAGATCTAGCAGAGGGCACTTTGGCCCAGGTGTCACTCTTTAACAGAGGAAGAGGAGGGGAAGTGCAGAGGATGGAATTGCAACAGTACCAGGAAAGACAAGGTGACCAAGAAGAAGTGGTGGAGTCATTGTCTCCAGTGGAGAAAGAAATGGCCAACCAACTCCATCGAGTGGAAATCTGTGGTAGAAGAGGTCAAAGTGTACCTGTGCTTCTGACACAAAGCCATAGAGAAAGCATTGACCTTCTGATAGACTTTAAAGAAGTGAGTGGTATCTCTGAGGAAAACAAATTTGTCTTTGCTTTTTTGTCAGACACTTTGAGACCATCAGATGTCCTACAGAAATATGCCCATGCTTGTGGTGCTGCCAGGCCTGATCTTGTGACCACTTCCTCTCTGCGCAAGCACATTGGTACAATCTGTCAGCTCTTGAGCTTAACGGACAATGAGTTGGATGCTCTGGCATCATTTAGGGGTCATGATTTGCGGGTCCATAGGAATTTCTGTCGCCTGCCTGAGGATACATATCAGGTAGCCAAAGTGAGCAAAGTGCTTCTTCAGCTGGAGAAAGGAAATAGAAGCCTTGATGACATCACTATGGATGAGGATGAAGAAGTGGAATTTGAGGATAGTGATAGTGAAGAAACTGAAATATCAAAAAGTGTATCTGTCAAGACCCAAAGTGCCTTAAACCCAACTGTACGCAACAGTGAAAAAACTGAACAATCAAAAAATCTGTCTGTCCAGACCCAAGATGAATTTATGTCAAGTGTAAATTCCCCTTCTAACTGTTCAGAAATTGAGGCTGAGAAGAAAGAAAACTCACGTCGGGTTGTGAAGAGACCTTGGAGTGATGAAGAAGTCCAAGCGGTGAAAAGATGCCTTGGTAAATATTTTGGAATTCCACAACTCCCAGGCAAAGCTGAATGTACAGACACGCTAAGACAGGAACCGGTGCTGCATAACCGAACATGGCAGCAGATTAAATTTTTTATAAAAAATAAAAAGATAAGTTTGAGCCTTCGTTCTGTTCGCACTAAATTAATTTGATACTCTGTTAGATTTTTGCAGGTTGTTTTCTCAAGAAGCCATGCATTGCTTCCAATACTTTTAATTGTTCACGTTTTTTTATTGTTTTTTTTTAATGGATGCAAGCTGTTTTTTTTTTCTTACTCAAAAAGTGTTAAAGATACTGTAAATTTTGTGTGAATGTGTGGCAGCACTGCAAACAGTAGGATCTTTATCATTTCCTCCTCGAGCTTCAAAAAATGTAAAAATTCTAGTTTCCTCTTTGCTATCATGATATAAATTCATTCAAGTTACCCGAATGTTACTGTCGGTCAAGAATAAATAACATTTTAATGCTTGATTCAGGCTAATTTACAGACAGATAGTTAGTTATTTGTAGTTTATTGTACTTTCAGTGAATATTTGAAACATTTTTATATATTTTGTTTTACATTGAACCCATGTTTGCATTTTCGGATTATTCAAATGGAGCAATATTAAATAGCCATTTATTAATGGAACATGTTTTATAACTTTAAGCATATGAAGTGGTTTTAAATGTAGAGACATTTTTTTATTTTTTGTTGTTGTTGTTGTTTATTTTTTTATTTGTTTTGGTGCAAATAAATGAAGGAAATTTCAGATTTTGTTGTTGCATTCTTTGTACCAACTTGATGTCAAATGAATTTGAACAGCGTGAGGCCAGCGAAATGCAAAGTAAACTTGCTGCTAATCCAAATTTGTCTTACAGCCTGTCAAAATGAGACGTGTGTCGAATTTTCACCATATGGGGTTTTTGGTATCAGGTGAAAGCTTATTTCATACCCTTTCAGGTGCTGAAAAAAGTTTTGAGCTGGTGTTATTCTAGCCAGAGATATTGCAATTTAAAGAGACAAGGAGGGACACCCTAGCAATGACCGAAACTCCGAGAAAATCGAGTTTAAATGAACAGTCGAACTCATAAATCTACATACCTATCTCACAAAACCCCGATTTTAATGAAGAAATATTTATAAATCAAGGGTAACACCTGCATTGTTTTGTTTGGAAATGAATGTACTTTTGATTTCTGCAATAGAAAAAAAAAAATCGATATCTGACCGCCCACATCACATTTCTTGGTTCTAGCCCAGCGACTTAAGTCTCATTTCGACTGACCGCGAGACATTTGTCCTTTGTTGCATTTTTTTTTTTTTTTTTTTTAATTGA
>JBCEWB010405069.1:7834-20551 GCA_039654565.1 Peronia peronii
AAAACACTTAGAATCTACTTGCATATTTTTTTTTTTCAGTGACTTAACGGTCCCCTGGTTTCTTTCTCAGAGAAATTCAACATCTACCCAACCCAGAAAACAGCGGATATAATATTGGGAGATCCTATGTTTACGTCGAATACGTTGAAGAACTCGTGGCAGTTAAAATTTAGGGGGAAGGAGAGGGGGAGTAGACCATCTTGATCAACTTCAAGTTCAACTCCCGATTTCTTTGTTCGATTTCAGCTACATCTGGCTCATTCTGACAGGCAACGAGACCTATGTATGTTAGTGATCCTTGACTCCCAAGTTATAGCCCTGTTCTATAATATGCTGCCTTTTTTGTCCCTCTTTACCCAGTCAACGCGGAAAACATACCGTGGTTTGTTAGAGCATTGCTTTCAAGAAGTCAAGAAACAATGGCCTGGGAAGATCAGGCGTGATGGTAGTACCAGAATTCAGCATCAGTGTGAATCAGTCTGACAAATGGGAAGTAAATTTTGGTGAAATAAGTTATAGCCGTTTCTTGACATTGAAAAGCTGGTTAGTTAAAGATAGATCCATGATTATAGATCTCATTACATGAATTAGTCTAGCTTGATATCCGACGCTCGTTTTCCTTGTGGACATAGCGACGTCTGGGTGTGCTGTGGCATCTTTAGGCTGTAAAGTGAGAGGCAGATTAATTTGATCAATAGTTTTATGTTTGAAAACCTGCGACTCCACTGGTTTTGCTCATCCTTTGCAGATCTTATTACATGAGTTAATTTATGTCTCGATCAAGTGCCACTTACGGCTCCTCGTTGATATTTTGGCCTGTGCATGCTATTGCACCCATAGCTTGTATTGAGCTATTTTGATCGCCACCCAAATTATCACCCATTGCCGGATTCCAATCATATTATACGAGACGGAAAACCTATCTTTGTCTTTGTATTTGAAACAGGTGTAAACAAAAATTCTGAAAAATTCATCTTAATGAACATATTTTTTTTTCAATGTGATATAATTTTTTTTCAGAAATTTATGCTTTCTGTTTTTCAAATAACAGGAACTAAAGTGATTTTTTTTTCTTTCTTTAAATGCTTGTCTTAGAACTCTTGTACTTGGCAGAGAGAAGTAACTTAACTGGCTGAAAAAAAAAAAAAAAGACTTCTTTAATAATGTGAGCCGAAAGTGGCATTCGCATGCTATGGCATCCTTACACAGAAATGTGACAGGAAGATTTGATCCCTGATTTTACCTTTGAAAGCCCTGAGTTCTTCTGGTTTGTTGGTTCCGTGTTATGTCACTTTTTCCCCCAAAGAGCTTTCAAGCCATTCCGTCACCAGTGATCTGATTTATCGTGTGATTTTCTTTTCTTTCTGTCATTTTCCCTTGTTTTGCGCGCATTATTATTAGGGTTTTGTGTGTGTGTGTGTGTGTGTGTGTGTGTGTGTTTTTCTGTCACATTTTACTACCTTTGTCATTCATCTAACAATTTTCATTTAGAAAAAAAAGGTGAAATTTTTCCGACACAATGAAGTTGTCTATCACGTTCTTTTTTTTTGATACTTCAATACCAAAGCTCAAGGCAAACGTAAAGAGCCCATTCCTTAATGGTAATGGCCTTTAACTTTTACTTACGGAAAGTACATTGCACTTCATGGCTTGCCTGTTGTTGTTGTTGTTGTTGTTGTTGTTGTTGTTGTTGTTGTTGTTGTTGTTGTTGTTGTTGTTGTTTAAAGCTTCTTTGTTTCAGTGGAAAAGTAGAAGGAGGCAGAAATGAGGGCGGGGGAGGTGGGTGTGTGTGGGGGGGGGGGGTGGATTCGGGAACTATATTGGGAATGATTTGTTTATGAGGAAGTAATGTGGTTGTCTTTTTCCTTGATTTTTCACGGAAAGTAATTTGTCCCTTGCCTATATCTTTTTAAACTACCGGGGCGTCCTTGGGGGGGGGGAAATGATTATTTGTTATCTTTTCATTCTGGCGACGTGATTACGTATTCTGAAAGAGCCGTAGTTGAAGAAAAATATCTTATGAGATCATCTCAGCATATATGTACAGATACTTTCTGAGGCCACATTAATTATACATTTTTTTTTTTTAAACTCAAAATTTGAAACATCGATTTAAAACGCGACACCTCCGGGGAAGTTGAATTCTTATCTTTCCATCACAGATGGGTCATAGACTCGAGAAAACCACCAGGAAGGAGGTTGAAAGACGAAATAAACCAAGCAAGGGTCATAGACAGACTTATCAGTAGCGCCAAAAAAGCAGTTTTTCGACGGTAATCTCGTTACGACAGTTACCCAACGGCTCGATGAGTTGTTTTCAGTGCTCTTGTTTTTATCTTATCCTTTTATTTTAAGGATTTCAAACATGTTTTTATCCGGACTTTTTAAACAATATATATATACAATATATACAAATATTTGTGGTTGGTCACAGTGTCAATAGGGGTATACTACACCCAGTGCCAAAACGTGACCATGCCAAATTTTATCTAAAGAGTGGGAGGGACAGATGATTGGGCAATTGAACAAGTGCAAACCGCAAAATTTGCTGTACATTCTGTCTAAGACGTAGCGAGCTCCTTTGTTTTCACATTTCATAAGGTATAGATATATTATTATATTGTTTGGTGTTACATACTATTGTGCTGGAGATCCTGCGAGTTCCCATGTGTTTAGCTTTTTTAATTTTTTTTAGCGTATAGCTCTTTTCTCACTCTTTCTTTCTTTTCTTCTTTCCTTCTTTCATTCTTTCTTTCTTTCTTTCTTTTTTTGTTTCTGTCTTTCTTCTTTTCTTTCTTTCTAATTATCTTTCTTTCTATTTATTCTTCCTCCATTTTCTTTGTTATTTTTCTTTATTTGTGGCTTTGTCTGATTCTCATTCTTTTATTCTTTTTTTCATCAGAAGAGATTATTAATGCGTTTGTTTTGGGGACAGCTGATGTAATTCCAAACTGCACTGTTCATTACCTTGGCCCGAGCATTGCCATGGCTTCTGTCTGGAATGAGAGAAATCTCCAATCTGTTGATGATGTGGGCGTTTCCTAAGGGCAGGAGACGAAATTGTTTTGGCTCAGTATGGCCCATTATGATGTCGTTGGTCTTGTGATTAGGCCGTCGGACTCTGAATCAGAAGTGCTGAGTTTGATTCTTTAAGGGCCCCGACATTTTTTTTTCCTGGAAAAAAGACAGTCTACACACATATCCCACCTCGATATCCGATTAAAATGGATATAGGACTATAGAAGAATGTTAATTTCAGACTGAAAAGGATTTGAGCGCTTATTAGGCATCTGCCTTGTCTGGTTTCATGAATATTTTCATAAGTCTTGTCGGGGTAGTAATATATTGTAATGTGGTGACAGCCCGTACCGTACGGGAATAAGCGCTATATAAATGCTACCCAGTTATTATTGCAAGAACGAGATAGCCGTTCACAGACAGCTGAAAGGCGAAATCAGACAGTAGCCTAATTATCCGAGAAAAAAAAAAAAAAGGGCAGGACAGACATTATTCGACAGACGGCCAGATCTGTGTTTGCCGATCAAAGATGCTACTGTGATCAGTACTTGTACATAATATTAGAAGTGTCATATTTGTTACCTCATTCGTCTTGGCGCAGTGGGCCTCGCATTGATGCGCTATTAGATATTTATAAGCCAATCCGGCTTAATCTGTTTCAGATTTTCCTAGAAGGAAATAAAGTCCATCGTCTCTGCCAAGACGAAGTGTGTCCGTTCCAAGACGAAGTGTGTCCGTTCCAAGATGAAGTTTGTCCCTGTTTTACATATAATACAAAGCTGTAATATCCATGTAATAGGTATATCAAATACTGTATGCATTGGTTGCTATATATCATATGATATAATCGATGTCTTTTACAAATAATGTATGTATTCCCATAGTTATGTATTTGCATGGCCGCCCGGAGGCTTTTTTTTAATTATTACATATTCTGCTCAGTCAATATGGGTTTTTATTGCCATTGAAAAGCTGTCATGTTATCGCTACTCCGTAATAGAACCGAGCTCTTTCTGTTGGATTGGATTGCACTTTCAGTATCAGACATGCTAGTGTGATATATCATTTCCCTAATACCTCTGTCATATGAAAATTAAAATTCAAAGGTGCAAATGTTAAACAGATCTGAACATTTTTAGCAACAGATGTTGGTATATATCTCTTTGTGCCTTTTATGGCATTGCAATTTGTATCAGTCGGCATCGGAATGAAGTATCTTTTTTTAAGAGCCCAGTTTTTACATTTTAATACGTCAGTTCTTTAATTCCTTCTTTTTTTTTTTTTCTTTTTTTTTTCCTTTTTTTTTTTTTTTCAACAAATCCTGTCCGTCTTTTGAAACTTCATGTAAGTGTTTTCTTGCATCATTGAATGTTTTTTACTCGGCTCAGCTCACTATATAAAAGGACTGACCAATTTTTTGGAGACTGGTTTTATTTTGCATCGCGTTAAAAGTCATCAAACACATTACAGTGTAATGAGACAAATAAATATCAAACCGAAAGATACTGATGGCCACGCAGTTAACTAGTAAAATATGATTAAATCCTTCCGCTGAATTCCTTCTGGAAAATCTCTGCTGGTTTGATTCTAATTCAAAAAGGGCCGAAAATCATAGCATTCGTTGTGACGTTTGGCTTCATAAGCTTTCATCTTACCTCAAGACATCTGCCATATGCGATAGGATTTTTTTTTCCAAATTAATGTGGACGTACCCGGGCTATTGGTTCTAATTCACATTTTTTTTTCTTCCAATAGTTTTCAGTATGGAGTAAAACTAATGGTTTGCCAATCATGGCGATACTCAACTGTCGGACAAGTCTGTCTTTCTCTCTTTCCTCCACCTCACAGGACTGTTCTGGAAACAAATCTGAATCATCATCGATAGTGGTGATTTTTTTCCCTTTCTTTTCTTTTTTTACTTACTAAGTTTGAATAGAATAGAAGAGGATTGGGATTTTTTTTCCTGTGGAAGGCATTGTAGGTTTTGATCTTCAAACTCCACCGTATAATGTCTCTGAGAACAGAGGTAATGTTTTATGTTTCGAACACCCTTCAAGGGAGGGCCAATATTCTTTAAATAGGCGACATTGAATGAAACAAAATGATGATAAAACTAAGTGTGACTTACAGCCCAGTATAATCCAGGATTGTCTTTGATTTGTGATACAACTCAATCTCACAAAAATGAATAGGAACATATCTCTACCTTCGGATAAAGTGTCTGAAATGACCAAGAGTAGACCGATTTAAATCAGCCAAATCCGGCCATTCGACTGTGAGGAGTATTGCCAGTTTTTTAAATATATTTTTTTTTAATGAGTCCATTTTTCTGTCTGTCACAGAACGAGAATATCAAGTCAGAGTTGGCAGGGAAGGATCTGTATAAAAGTTAAATATTGGATATTGTTAGTCTTGCAACTGTTTTTTTACATTTTATTTCTCATTTCTGCACCATTCCATTCTTTCATAACTTACATCTGTCAGAATATGTTCGAATGTAATTTTTTTGTTGTGTACCAACCAGTCATTGGACTCAATATTTGTTGGTATGTACTTGTATTATGTATCATCACATTTTCAAGACTGTTTCTCTCATAACACAATATCATATGTTGTTTACCAAGACTATTGTTGTTACGTATAGGCTGTCATTACTGAACCGGCTTTCTTCTAGTGCTTTTATTCGTCACTGGCCTTCATAAACATAGCCTTTGATGCATGATGATTGTATCCATGTACTACTACTCACTAGGAGCAAAATATTCAAGTCAAGTGCATGTATCTTTTAAATCCAGCTCGAGATTTCAATGACTTTATAACTACTGTGAAATATAACTGTTCTTCAGGCCAAACAGTCTTTTTTCTGTTTTCCTTTTTGTGCATGTTTGCGGTTATAAGAATGTGGTTTATTTTACTTTATTTTATTTATTTTTATTTATTTTTTGCACTTTATTTGAAATGTGTAGAAAATAAACCCACCGAACATAACTTACTGGTCACACAAAGATCATTGATCATGTTGAAAACTGTCAGTGACCATGAACTATCTTGGAGCTTTCATGTTACATCCATTTGCTGCTTTTGCTGTTGTTGTTGTTGTTGTTGTTGTTGTCATAATGGTCGTCGTCATCGTTGTCGTTTTGTTATTGTTATTGCTATCATTGTTGTCTTAGCCCTTGTTGCTGGCAGTGTCTTTGTTCACTAGGACTGATGTATTGGCATATCCACTCTCTAGCAATGTTTTGTTTCTTTTTTTTTCATCGTATACGTTTAGTTTGCGTGCAGTTTTCTCATTTCTTTTAGGCCAAAGCTTTGGATCTTTCATTATTTGACAAGAGTAATTGGTGGAGCACTTGGATTCCTTCTTGTGCCTATTTCTTGGGTTGTATAGTTTTGTACTTTTGCTTCGTGCAAAGTGGTCCCTTGCGTTTTTTTTTCTTTAACATTTTTTTTCTTTAACAGCAATACTCAGACGTTGTTCTTTCCCTTTTTAGTTAGTTCAAAGTATCGTGCAGTTCGGTGATTTTGATTATGGGCAAGCCAAAACCAAATTTGCGTCTTACCTGCCATGTGCCCAATCTCCTGTCTCGAACAGTCTCCCTTGTATTGAGTTTGTTGAGTTTTTTTTTTCCACCTCTCCTTTGCGAGTCCACTCGCTTCCACTACTTTTTTTTTTTTCTGTAACACTGAACAGTAGTTATTATTAAACTTTGCTGTTGTTCTATGATCGCACTGCGTTTTTTTGCATTTCCTACTGGTACTGTAGTTTACATCACGATGTAGACTGCTATCGGTTTTTGCTAGTAGAAATATTAACATGCACATTTCATTGCCATAGTACTTGGTCGCCAACAGTTCAAGGGCAACATGGCTATTCCACATCAGATAAAGCTGTGAGGAAACCTGGGTTAAACATTTCCTAGGTTAAACATTTCCACTTTTGACAAGTTCATATACATATTGACGACTTTCATGTAGATGTTGCAATGATTGAAATAGAGCGCCGTGGGCCCGCTGACACCCAGGATATACATACATGTATGTGGATGCGCTCGACTACCTCTTGGAATTAGTTCAGAACTCCTCTGTTCCAAGCAATAACATTTGAATGATTATATTAATTTGCAGTTTGAAGACAGTTTGTTTTCAAAGCAGAATTTTATGTAACATTCAAAGAATTGACTATCTCAATGGATTTATTATCAGATATATTTGAGATGCCATTCTTGTATATCAGGTATGGGACGAGATAACCGCCCCACAGGAGGTTGAAAGGCGTATATAAATCGGTATGAAACACAAAGTCATAGAAGGTTGAATTGTGGAAAATGGAGGACGGCGGAAAGAATGGGGGACAAGCAATGTGTCGTTTAAATTGATCAGTTTGCATTCGATATATAAAATTCTTCAGTTAGTTTGTAACTTTCTTGTTATTATCAGTTCCAGCTTTAGATCTGCATAACTTATAGAGACTTTTAAAAAGAGCTTTTTTTTTTTTTCCTTCTGTTCTTTTTGTTTTTTCCTTCCTTCAGAAAATGAGTTTGCTTTTGTAATTACAGTTAGTTTGTACCATCCTTTTTTTTTTTTTTAAATGTTGTTGCTTGTAATGTTTTATCTTCTAGTAGGTTCATTTTTATTGTGGCTATGTTTTTCAGTCTCTTATTATCCCCTTTTTTACCCATTGGCATTACATGACCTTTTATTATGTTAACCGTTTTGGAATGTGTATGTATGTACGTCTTGCTTTTCGTTGTATAATTTTTTAAAATTCGGTTTTACTCTTATACTCTCTTTCTTTCATTGTTTCTTTTATACTTGCGTTTTCAACTTTTATGCTGTAGTGTCCTTTCATTGCTTTTCATGTATTATTATTATTATTATTTTAAGTTTTATATTGTAATGTCAAAGAAGAGTCTGTTAATCACTGGATTTTGATTTCTTCATTTATTGATCAATAAAGGCTATTCATAACTCGAGTTTGTTGTCTTGTTGCCTGAGTTGCACAAGTGGTCGTTTGCTTAACTGTTTCCGGAATAATTTATTGGCATGGAGTGTCTTCTAGCTTTTCTTCTAGCTTTTACATGTACTTGAAATGCCATCCACCACCACTCTTAGATATTATGTCTGCACGTGGCTCATGACCCCAGGTTATTGTACTTTCCTGTGTTTATTTCCGATGTTGCGAAAACAGTAGTGAACTGCCTTGTCCGGTTGTATCTCAGAAAAACAAGAAATGCCGTGGGTTGTCTAAGCCATTTTTTTTTTAAGCATCAAAGATTTCAAGAATCAGTAGCTGGTAAAGATCAGGTATGATGATAGACCTGGCTTTAAGAAAGGTTGGGTTGTTTGAGAAGCCAGAAGTAAAATTTGATAAAGTAACCTTGACACTCTTCTAGTACTTGATAAAGAAAGGTTCATAGTTATTTCAAGAGCTCTCGTGCAAGTCATGAACGATGATATTGTTGTTGCTGCTGATGGTTTTGTTGTTGTTGTTGTTGTTGTTTGCTGTTGTTGTTGTTTGCTGTTGTTGTGGTGGTGGTACTTGTGGTTGTTGTTGTTTTCATTTGATTACTTTTCAAAGATATTGGTCCAGTGTAAATTGCCTGGCACTGATTAGAGCAAAATAATGATCCAACAAGAGAGAGACTTAATGACAGTTTCATCTTTCTCTCTTTCTGTTTTTCCCTTCTGTCTTTGGCTTAGTCTTAGGCACGATATGCTGTGAACGACAACAATAACTAGTCAGGAAGAATAATAGCTACATCCAAAAGTCAAACATTTCATAAAGACCTCAGTGAATATTTCTAAATATCGACTTCCACTCAGCAGTGAGAAACAATTAAAATTTATTTAAATCCAAATATTTGAACCTGAACAATTTTTGTTCCTGTTGTTGCTAATTTGCTAATTTTACCTTAAAGAAAAAAAGCCACATGTCACGATCATGGGCAAAATTCTGCCGAATGCAAAATCTAGAGATAAATCTATAAGCTACAAAGTGTGCAGGTCTGAACCCTAAAATAGCAATGCTGATTACCTAAGTCTGTATTACCGAACGAGGAAAAAAAAAAGGCAAGTATTGATTTAAAGTCTCGTTTACTTTTTCAGGCTTACAGCAAAAGAAGATTTCTTGGTACAATGAGGATGATTTCGAGGAAACTGAAGGGATCATTTGGAACGTATCTGACACAGTGATCTTATTTCGTTTTCGAAAGGAAAGAGGGCGCAGCTTGGGTCTGAACTTAAGACCTAAGGAAGACATTCTGAATTAATTACAATTCTGGCCTTACAGTAGCATTAACATGTCGAGGATGTCATGTAAATATTCTTATCATACATTAGCAAAATACATATTGTACGTAAAAAAGAGAGGGAGGGAGAGAAAAAGAATGAAAGAAAGAAAAAGTACGAGAAAGGAAAGGAAAAGAACGGAAGAAAGAAAGATCGAAAGAACGGATGAAAGATAGATGTGCCTGAATACTTTTCAATATCACTCACCCCAACAGCTATGCAGGCAGCTACTTTACTGATCTCCGTACAAACCAGTGCAAACCTGTACGACAGAATCAAAGCTTCAGGTATCCAAAATACAAGCAGATAGACTTTATTTCACAAACTCTACATTCCTAACCTCCATAGACCAAACCATATTGCATGTGCATAGACATTACATGTGGGTCAAACCTACCTTACAAACACCTCAGCCTTAGTAGTAAAACTGTATACATAGACACAATCTCCAACTCTCCAACCTGGTAATCTGCTCTTGTTTCCGAAATCCAAGATAGATTCAATGGTAACGCAAAGTCCGATCGGGGATCATGCCTAGTGGAGTAAACTATAATTCTATGAGCTTTGAAACAAGAAATCTGTTTTCATCCATCTCTCGTGAGTATGAAGAGCTGAAAATATAATCCTGGTCTCTAAGGAAAATATTAAGATGACGGCACAGCGAAGCGCAAGGCTGGCTCTATTGCATAGTCAGGATAATTATAGACATATTCCAGCTTGGACATGAGCTCGTAGAGCGTAAACAGCCGTATAAAAAAATTGCATTCCAAATTAAGCTAATGACAGCCAGCTGGCTTGTTCGTGGAGATTTCAGATTTGTGAGGGCGAGATGAAAATTGGGCGTTTCTTTGTCTAATGAATGGCGGATGTAAATGTCATACTAACCATCTGGCTGTACACTTGGTCTCCCCTCGTTAGCTGTGCTGCATCATCTCTCTCGGGGTGTAACTAAGCTTGGCTTTATCTGTCTGTTTCTCTGTCTGTCAGTGTGACTGTCTGTCTTTCTGTCTGTAAATTTATTTATCAATTTTTGTACCTTGCGTGTATCTAGTATCTGTCTGTGTGTCCACCTGTTTTTTTTTTGTGTGTCAGTTTACCGTTGTTTGTCTATCAGTCTGTTTATCTGTCTGTATATCCACCTATCTGACTGCCTGTCTTTTGCTCTTTCTCTCTATTCGCCTATTTATCTATCAGTTTTATTGTCTGTGTGTATGTGTCAATTTATCTATTTGTCTGTCTTTTATCTACATCGGTCTTCTTCTGTTCGTCCATCACTGTTTGTCTGCCTGTCTTCTATGTCCAGTCTGCTTGTCTGTCTATCCATATCTTCCTCTGTTTGGGTGTCTATCTTTCACTGCGCCGTCTATCCATCTATTTGTGCGTCACTGTTTTCTTTCCAATCTATCTGTGTATCTATTTATATATCCATATTCCTACCATTGTTTTCCTATACACGGCTTCCCGTCAATCCTTGGATAACACCATACATACAACCTGTTACAAATGTTAGTTTTTCAATTTTGTGTGTGTATATGTGCGTGTTGGGAGGGGGGGGGGGGTGGGAATCGATATTACCTGTAAGCGAGATGACCCATCCTGGTCTAAAATAAGTAGCCATATCTCTCTTTCTGCCACAGCACGGCCTAAATTGTTCAAGCCGGATACCTTACGCACATAAAACGTGGGCACATCTCCTTTTATTTTATCGTATTTTATTCTATTTTCTTTTTTATCATTCCCTTTAGATTTTAACCTTACTCATGTCACCATGCATTTTGGTTCTGATATCTCCTATCCAAACAGCAACATTGTCGATGGTCTTGGTGGCCTAGTGGTTGGGCCGATGGACTCAAGATAAAAAAAAAAAAAATTAAAATAAAATAAAATAAAAGTTCCGGATTCTAATTCTAACAATCCCGAGATTTTGTGATTTACCCGTTTGTTAGGGAAAGACATTTTACACCCATTTCCCGACTCGACCCAGATTAAAATTGGTATCCGACAATAGATAGCGATTGTTGTTAGATTGGTAAGGATTTGAGTGTCTAACAGGCAGCCTCTTTGTATGCTTTCCAATGAAGCTGATAACGTATGTTGAGTTGAGCTGAGTTGTGTTTGGGTTTAACGGCACATCAGCACGATAATGGCTACATCATAATCAAGGTCTTTTTTTTTATCCTTCGGGGTAACAGTAAATCGACTGTAAAGCAGACTGAGTCTGTTCTGTACGGGGATAACCACGACCGTACATAAAATGTTTACTATTATTATTTATAACACATCTTTAAGAGATCAATGCCTTTTCTCCAACATGCTTGTATCTTGTTATCTT
Organism: Peronia peronii; assembly: GCA_039654565.1. Classification (NCBI taxonomy): domain Eukaryota; kingdom Metazoa; phylum Mollusca; class Gastropoda; order Systellommatophora; family Onchidiidae; genus Peronia; species Peronia peronii. The sequence continues at coordinate 19,476 of JBCEWB010405069.1, forward strand.
AGCAATCCTGACTTATGGGCATTTTCTATCCACATTGTGAGAGTTAAAAGGTTTTTGTTTTTCTTCTATTTGCTTGTCTGTTTGTTTGTTTTGTTTTTTTAATATTCCAAAGAGATTAACAGAAGAATCTCTTGGGAAACAAATACGCAAAACTAGAAAAAAAAAAGAGACGGATTATAAAACGAAATACGAGGTTAAAAAAAAAAGAGGAAATGGGAGGAAAAAAAGGAAAAGAAAAAAAAACGCGGCCTAATTTTCATAACACTAATTAGATCCAACATTATCTATTCTGTTTGACATTTTGACACCCGATATTATCCCCCTTTTTGCCTATCCCTCTTTAATCCCTCCTACCCCCTTTCTTCTCCCGCTCCCCCTCCCCGCTCATTTATTCTTTCCTCTTTTTTTTTTTTTTTTTCAATTTTACGTTCTTTTGTTTTTGTCAAAATCGATGGACTTGGAGTGTGTGGGCTTTAATGAACCAATGAAACAGGAGAAAATAATGCTACTTGCTCAAGACCTGTTATTAACACTAAACCGAGCCCTGGGGCAATTCGATATACCTTTTCCTTTCATAATGAAAATAAAACTCTATTTTTGTCCGCCGAACACGCTCATTAGGTAAAGGAGCAAATGTTATCTCGGCTGACAGAGACAGGGTAAAAAAAAATATATATATAAAATGAAAAAAGGGAACCAAACTAGAGCTAGATCTAGTTGAGGGGGGAAAATGGAAAGAAAAAAAATGAGATGATGTAACGACTCCCTTCGGCCGACAGGGATTCAAGGTATCAACACCAGTCTAATTGTTGCTTTTTAATGCACAAAAATTCACTCCGTTATCTTCTCGTGTGCGTTTTCCTTTCTTTTGTTGTTTTTTGTTCAGCGGGTTTCAGATTTTGTCTGCCTCGGCCTGACCTACTCTGCTCTAGCCGCCGGCTGGTTTGTAACATGAACTCGAGTTTTGAAGTCAAGGGATGAGGTGTTAGCTAGGGCTAGAGTCTATCTATCTATCTATCTATCTATCTATCTATCTATCTATCTATCTATCTATCTATCTATCTATCTATCTATCT
>JBCEWB010405180.1:0-39217 GCA_039654565.1 Peronia peronii
AACTAATTGTGACTGCCAGTTTTGAGTTTTGAACGATCAAAGATAACCCATTTTTGAAAAACTGTGACAGAAATATGTACTAGATTTTAAGCGATCCTGTAAAATTGTTTTTGAAGCTGCGAATATAAATTTGGTATCTTCTTTTACAGGCTTAGTCACTCTATCTAACTGTTTGAGTCATTTAACTGTATTGTTAAGGAAATAGCTAATATATGGTGACAAATAAACCCAATAAATCAGTCTTATAGCACTGCTTGGCTCCAGCAGCGCACTAGCTGTCACGCCAGGTAAATGACCCCGTGACCTCTCGTTCGCTGGCGGCAACTAAAATACCAGTCCCGTGCACGCCGTGGGCACTTTACAGAAAAGAAAATAAATACAATAAAATGTAGACAAAGGCACTTTACAAATACAGTGCCATCACACACCACACACGCACACACATGTCCATACCCAGAAACACATCAATTTACTCTAACATAAACCCATATGAACACACACACACAGACACACACACAAACTATGATTTCAGATGAATTTTAAACAGATATGTTTTGAGGCTAGTCTTAAATTCTTCTACAGATTTTAGGCTCTCAAAATTATTGATTAACCTATATCTATTCTCTCTCTGTCTTTCTTTATCAGTTCATTGGTTTACTCATCCAGAACTAAACTTTGAAACTGTTAAATTAGAAATTGCCATACCCAAATATGTTTGGATATCATCAGACACGACCAATGTCATATTTGAGACCACTGACATGCATGCAGCTTCTCCGTCCTCGATCTCGCGCTGCACTGTGGTCCACTGCAGTCCAGGCACCACCAACTGGTCATCCCTCTATTTTAACTGGCGACAGAGTGCAAGCACAAAATGGCTGCTCACCTCCATAGGGTCAGTACTCACAGATCAGGTTGCTGTAGTTATCTGACATCTATTCTTTCCCCCACAATAGAACTCTTAACTGTTATGCAAATCACTACTGAGTACTTTTTTAAGCCCTGTGCTCCAAATATTTACTGAATCAAAGTGGCTAGGATTAGTACTTATGCATCAAGCTGCTATTACAATCCAACATCTATTCTTTCTCCCACAGTAGAACTCTTGACAACCTATTCATGTCATCACTGAGGACTTCTCTAAGCCCTGTGCTCCAAATATTTGCTTTGTCAAAGTGTTTGAAAACTGAAAAACTAAGATGCACACACACACACACACACACACACACAGAGCTGCCTCGGGTTTCTCATGTTTCAACACCAAAGAGATGTTCCGACCAGAGAATCTATTCGCACCACTATGTGGTATTCTTTGTTAGATTCCACTGGCTGATGATTGGCCGCTATGTAACTTGCATCACATTACAATAAGATCTCTCCAGCAGTCAGGCAGAGGGCAGCAAAAATGGAAAGCTGTTTTTTTTTTGGGGGGGGGGGGGGGGGAGAAGGGGAGGAAGAGTGCGGGTAGAAGGCAGGTGCCTGTTTGTCTCACTCTCTGTCTTATTCACGGTTGGTTGGCGTACATTGGGCATGGCTGAGTGACCATCGTGAGGTGCGACGGGGTAGCAGCGGACTGAGCGGGCGACACTGATGAGTATCACTGGTGCTTAGCACAGGGCTGCAAACAATGCAAAAATTGGCTAGCAGTGAAGCAGTTAAATTCAATACTGAGAATTTTATTTTGTGCTTTACTGCAAAATCCACCACTCACCGTATATAGAAGCTCAAAAGTTAAAGAGATAGCATAAAGTTAATTTGCAGTTTTGAAAAAAGTCTACATCATGCCTATTGTTCAATAACTGTGCTGTACAGCTGCTAGGGAAATTGGAATCTCCAGGCATTTTGCGATCTACAAACCCATGCCATACCACAAAAATTTCAGTGAAATTAAATGGGAAAAAAAAATGCTGTTTCACTGAATGATTAGGATAGTAAGTTAAATAATCATTAGTGGCGTATTAGTTATTCTAGTTCAGGACTACTGTAGTTGTAAATTACTTATTTTAACTTGCTTATCCCCTCAAAAGCATGAATTTTTTCATAATCAGCCGTAGGTATTTCATATAGTTGAAAAACTGTATATCAGAAAAAGAATGTATTGATGAACTAATGTCATATCACAATATATTTTCACATAACATTCATTTCTCATAGACTAAAAATCCTGGATGAGCTGGTCAATGATGTCTTTCCATCAACCATCAAGTTCATCACATCAGAGTGTCAGACCGCTCTCCTGACTGATGTCGGTGCAACTGCTGCCACAGCCAATCAAGTGACAGCGGGAGTGGCCGAGATGTCTGCATTCCTTGTTCTCCTGTCATGCATGTTTGACCGATCTCTGAACAGGGAAGAAATGGAAAAAAAGTTACGATGGGAAGATGAAGGTTAGATGTTTGAAATTAAGGTCACATATTTATTAAGTAACAGTTTGTAAGTTGACATCAAATATATGATAAGTGGCATCCAATATTTGTAATTAACTGTCAAATATTTGTCAATGGGAGATCGTTTCGCAAATTGTCTGCCCCTCCCAAAAGAGGGACTCTTGTAAGGGGAGATAATTTTGATCAGCCCTATAACTTCCCTTTGCCAGACCAAAGCAGTGTTGAGCAAGCAGTGTAAAGAGGAAAAAATCCCCTTACGCCTTGTCATTCAAAAGAGTGATCGCCAAAAACTTGGATAAAATTATAACAATAAGAAGAGAACATTCTCTTGACATCATAATTATTTTGCAATTTTTCATGGTATATGTTTCAAGCAAAGGGCACAAAAGCGATTTTTTTCCTCTTTGCACCACTTGTTCAATCCCTCTTTTGTCTGGTAAAGCGAAGTAATAGGACTGAGCACAACGATCTCCCATTAAAATCATGTGTTTGTTTTTGTTGATTAATGTCAAATGTTTGTTAGTTCGTGTTGTATGTTGACTAGTTGATGTGAAGTGTATGGTAGTTTATTGCATATATTTTTCTTAACTGTTGTCATATATGCTCATTATTATATAGTTGTGGGACAAGGTCAGATGTATGTTTATGAAACTGGGTGAAGATATATGGTGTACTGGTTATCTTTCCTTAAATGTCCACATATAAGTTACCCTGTCTATTTGATTTTTTATTTTATTCTTTTTTTTTGTGACCTGATCAGGAGCAGGTGATAGCTTGGAGTCCAGGAAGGGAGACAGACAGGTGCCACCATCCCGACAGATGGGCAGTCGACTGACTAATGCATCGCAGATTGAGGCAATGATTCCTGACTACAGGGAGAATGTGAAAGGCATGTTTGCCTTTTCCTACATCTGGGCATTTGGAGGTTCCTTGCATGACAGGTCAGTCATTGAGAGGCTTAAATCTTTTGTGTACATGGTGGCATCATGTACATTAATTTTGTCATTTCATCCCTGATACAGGTAGTGATGTTTTTATCTGGGACTCAAAGTCAAACATTTTTTAGAAAAATTTTGTTTGCTAGTTCATTGATTTAAGGGGGGGTGGGGGGGGAGGGGGGGGCGCATCATGGAGGTGATTTTTCTTTATTATTAAAGATGGACTATTTTAACCTTTTCCATCGAATTTGGCATGTTCAAATTAGAGGAAAACAGTGAAAAAAAATCGACTTTTTTATACGGATGCCATGGCAACGCCGCCATATTGGATTTTGGCATCTCTAAATTGACTGATTTTAAAATCAATCTCCTCTGTCAAATTTCAGTGGAAATTGATAAAACTTCGTGAACATATTGTTTGGCATAATATCTAAAAGTTACATATTTTCAGCTCTCCCTATGATAGAAAATTCTCTAGAAATTTTTGAAAATGCCATGTAACAAAAAATCAAATTTCGCCGTTTTTTCACGCTAAAAATCCATTTTTCTCTAAAACTTACCAGCCGAATGGGCCGCGCATACGTACATTTTTTAGTCTTATGAAAATGATATATACTAAATTTGGTTACAATCGGTATCAAAACAAAAAAGTAGATAGCAAAAAAACTGTCAAAAAATCGGGTTTTGAGAAAAACGCATTTGAAGTTTTTTTCTTCGAAAAATGGACATGGAAAATTTTTTGTACGGCTTTCAGCCTCAGAACAGCCCATTTTTATATACAAGCCCTCCCTCCGTGACTTCTGCGTCTCTTGTTGCCATTTTTCAGCTTTCAGGACGTATCTTTTCTCAGATTTTGCTCCCTACCCCCAATCATTATAAGGGCTCCCCTAGAGTCACTTCCAGGTTCTTGAGAGCCTAATTGTGCCCCTCCCCTCCCCCCCCCCCCCCCATGTCTTTTGTCGTCCAAACCAAGAGTGTTTTGGCTTTTACTATGGCATATAGGCCACAACTGAGCTCTGAAGCACCAGAAAAAAAGGAAAATTTTACTATTTATAGGACGTTCATTTTAGAATGCTAACACTGATAACCTGCATGATCAGCAGTTTTTTTCACCTCATAGTGGTCATCCAATGTCCATCCCTGGCATTAGGGTTCATGATATTGCTAGAAGAGGTCATAATCAAGTGTCTTATGCACCTTTTGCCTATATATAATCATATAACGATGATCTGCGACTGCATGTAGTAGCTGGATGGAGCCAAATCCTGGTTGATAGTAGGCTAGGCTAGGCCTACCGTTGAATGACTATTGGTCAAACATGTTAGAATGGACATATCCACTTTTTGATACCATTTTTATACACAGAAAAGGCAGGGCTTTTAAGAGAAAACAAAAAGCCCAAAATCACATTTTTTTAGCAAAATCCATATTTCAGGACGCGCCCCCTGCCCCCCTTTTATGATGACTGGGACTTAAGAGTTATTACATTAATAGTTTGCTATTCTGAACATGTATTGACATTTCTTTGGTGGGCAAGGAGACCAGCCTGTGAGCAAAAGTATGGACTGTGGCATTGATTGCAGTAGAATGTTTAATGTGTTGGTATTGAATCCTCAATTATGGGCCTTGATTGAGTAAAAGCCAGATATCTGAATGACTGCTCATAGATTTCATTAAAGAAAAATTGTAAGGAAGTAAAGTCAAAAATATGAAACAATTGCTCAGAAGTGGGATGGTCACTGCCATGACAATGAAGGTTGATTGTGTCTCAGAGCATATAATGCTAAATATTGTTATATCTTTGACAGATATGTATGGAATAACAATGGTAATAGTGTTAAATCAGATGTTTATGTCTAACTGAGTTCAAGAAAAGTGAGATTTATATTTGCCCTGCAAATCTCTTCATTTTTACCATATTGCCTAAGTTTGGTTTCATTGATTTTATTTATCATAGCATTCAAGTGCTTTTTTCACGCATATTTGCTCTTTATCTTGTAATAAATAACTCATTTTACTTTTTGCTCCTTATATATTTTAAACCTATCTTTATTTTGCAAGATGTGAATTCATCAGATTTAAATTTTATTTCCTCATCCAGAAGGAAGTGCAGAGACATATTCCTTGTCAGGCTGTCAATTTATTTCTTAATGTGCTTAATTTTCTGAAGTTGTTGCATTATTCAGAACTATCCCAGGAACTAGTTATTTTCTATCTGTTCTGTCTGTGTGTAGATACAGAGAGAAGTTCAGCAAATTTGCCCATGATGCATTGTACCGAGCCAGCCATTCTGTCCGCTTGCCGATGTGGGGTCAGGTGTTTGACTATTATCTGGATGAGAATACGGCCAGTTTTTGCAAATGGAGTGACCGTCAGCAGCAAGATCGTATCAAAAACATTGCTGGTTTTCTGGTGACACCAGAGGTGAGCTGGGTCTGATATCTGATAGTTTGTCTCAGTCTTTGCCATGACATGGGCAATGTATTCAATATGACTCTTTAAATACATTTAGCCAGAGCATGGCAAGTCAAATAATCCACCCCATTTTTCTCAACAGTCTAGAAGTATGACCAGGAAATAATAAGATATTAGTTTATACCCATTGCAAAGGCTTCTCTTTGCACTAAAAAAAGAAAAGAAACATAAATGCTATTATAATTATCTTTTATCTTTAAGAAAGTTCCTGACATTATCTTCTTACAACTCTTTATCAATTGTGAACGTTGTTTAATATTCATTGTGCTGGCTGAGCTTCTTAAAGATGTCACATGCAAATAAGTGTAAAATGTATATGATATTATGACATTTCATAGAATGAAAGTTCATGCTCTATCAACAGGTTGACCGCTATGCTTATATGCTTGATCTACTGATGGCCTCCTATCAGCCAGTTCTTCTGGCTGGAGCTCCAGGTGTTGGCAAGACATCCCTTGTACAGGTCAGTGTGCTCTGTGTGACTGACTGACCTCAATACATGGACACTGTCCACTCACAGCTGTTACCTGTTTTGGACCGGCTGTATTTCAGCCTCTTCTGTTTATTCTCTTTGATTCCTCTTTATTTCCCACCATATTGCCAAGATCAGCTCAAGCCAGTGGTGTTGATTTGTCCCAAATGAAAAAAGTAAGATATATTATATGTGTGTGTTGAAGAAGACAGTTTAGATGATTCTTTAAGAAGTAACAGTTTTAAAAAATACACTTGATTTTTCCAGACCTTGATAATTTAGACTTTGGACTATGCTATGGTAACTTTATGCCGAGCAAAAATCCTAGATCTCTTGCAATGGGGATTGTGTTTGACCAGCCCTGTAACTTCCTTTTGCCAGACAAGGTGGTGTTGAACAAGTGGTATAAAAAGTGAAAAAATAAATTTTGCACTCTTTCCTTGAAACATACACCATCGAAAAATTTCTGAAAAAATTGATGATCCAAGGAAAGCATTTCCTTCTTATTGTACAATTTTTTTTTTTTTTAAACAGTCTTTCAAATGACAGAAAAAAAAAGATTTTTCTTTTCTTGTCCAAGACTCCTTGTGTTGGGCAAATGGAAACAATTATCCCCATTAAATAGAAAATTGATGTCATTATAATTTTCAGCAAGCTGTCTCAAAGCTATCAGTTTGAGGGTCTGCTCTATGTTACTAATAATAATATGACAATGTTGTCATTGTTGTTTATGGGAGGTATATGTGAACAAGACAAATGGAGAATAAATGGATGTATCAAGAAAGTGAACAAAATTGTTAAAGAAAATCATGGATACATTGACATGTACCAGGATGCCTGTATATGAAAGCTTAATATAATTTGGGAAAACTTTATGCGCCTACTGTATGATCTGTTGAAATATTCTGAAAGAAGTGGATATTTATTGCATATCAGAACTGATCATGAGTGTTACAGAAATTGATTTCTGCCATCAACAATATCCTTGTCAAGCTGACACTATGTTTCTTGAGCCTACCTTGTTCTAGTGCTATTCGTGATATTTTTCTTTATTGCTTGTGAATGCCACTATATCTTGCATGTGTACTGTGAATGTAATTTCCTTTTGAGGGCAAATGGAATTGATCCTATCTCATCTCATCTGGCCTCCATTATTATTTGTTGTTTTCTTATTCTGCCACAGAGCATGGTCCTGTCCAAGATGGCCTCCAGCTCAGTGACCATGTCAGGTGGTCTGACTGCGTCTATTCTGCAGGACCTCCTGATGGGGCATGTGCTGGACATCCAGAGCAAGAGTAACACTGCGGTGGCGGTGCCCGGTGCTAGCAGTAACCAGGCCAAGCAGAGACACCTGTTCTTTGTGGATGATCTCAACATGGCACCAGCTGTGGGAAGTATGTGGCAAACAAACATGTGTCCTTTTTTTTTATTTGTTTTAAAATTTGCTTCTGGTTTAATCAAAGCAGGTGCCTTATGATTCATTTTTCCTTTGCATTTGTTTTTTTTCAAAGCACCTGTCGGATAATTTTTTTTTTTTTTATTTGTGGCTTTATCAACGCACTTATCTTATGATTTAATCTTTTATTTGTTTTGTAGCATCATCATATGAATGTAGAAATCTGAACAGAATGAAAGTTCAAAGCTTCAAATCAGTTTATTCATCTGTGATTTCTCTTATAACAGTAATAAATTTGCATGACATTTTAGCTTATCAAAGTAGCTCAACACAAATGTTGGTGCAATAGTGTTTATGCACGTAATCCATGTATAAATCTGCCTAAACATGTATACAGATCGAAATGTGAGTGTAGCATTCTAACAAGGAACTGATCTAGCCAAAGAGTTGCTCATTATACATTGTATTTGAAATATTTTTTTGATATGATGAGCTTAAATATGGCAAAAAAAAATTATCAGAATTTTGTGACTTCATGAGGAATAAGGCAATATTATGATAACAAATAATTATCGTTATATTTCAATCCTTTCTAGGCTATCAACCACCTCTTGAGCTGATGCGTAGCATATTGACAGAGGGCGGGACTTTTGATAGACATAGGAAAGAATTCCAGAAGATGGAAGAAGCTGCATTCATAACGTCAACCACTTTGCCCTCAGCACCAGGTAATTAGAATGTGGAATGTAGATCAGATTTGAAATGGACTATTGAAGATGAACTATGAACTTGCAGTAAGTTGTAAAGTTGTTCATAGTGTTTAACTCTGGAGGTATCAAAAAGCTGATCTTTTGAAAGAGTCACTCATTATACAGTGTGTCTGAATTTCTTTTGACATAACAAATCATGCAGGAAGAAAGTGCTGGACAGACAGTTTTTGAGTAAACTTCTGGCACTTGAATGAATAAACATCTTTCTAGGAAGCCTGACACAGACCTGTGATTTCTGCCATCACTTTCAAGGTTGATGCATTCACAGATATATGTGTGGTAAACCCTTGGTTTCGCATTATGTTCTGCTGCAGACCAAAATAAGCTGATGCCAGTGATCTGCTTCCATTGCAGATGAACAAAGATAACATAGACAGTGTCTATAGAAGAGATGAGGTTTAAATAATTCATATAGATCTAGTTGAAATATGAAAAAAATAAAAAAATACAACGTTTCTAATCTATGTCGAGAGCTGCAGAATCATTTGCATCCTTTTATGAAGAAGGGGCATAATACAATGTATTTGTTTCAGGATAAACATGACTGACTTTTCAACTCTACCCACTCATTGAAAGAGAACAGATATTTAACATGGTTTTAATTTTATAGTTGTTCAACCAAGAACTCCTTGAACCTGAATCAGACTGCACAATGTTGATCTGACTGTAAACGTTATTTCCCCATTCTATTCGGTTCAGTGCTTTATTCATGTGTCATACTGTTATAGTGTTATCTTTTTAGACAGTTTTTGTTCACAAATAATACAAAACTGCCTTAATGTAAAGTAGCATATGCTGATCAGCTATCACTTTTCATTTCTGACGTCGACGCTTCAAGCACTGAATCCTTCCAAAGAAACTGAAAAATTTGTTAAATGTTGACATAGTTTTGTATGGAAACTTCAGGAACTGGCCTGGGCAAAGCTTGTCAAGTGATGTCTTCACGTCTGACCAGACATTTTGTCAACTTGACAGTTTTCACCCCAGCAGGAGATGCTTTGCTGACCGTCTTCTCTCGCCCACTTCAGACCTGGCTTGAGGAGTTCCCAACTTACTCTGTCGAGCACCATTTTGAGTTTGCACGGGTAACTGTCATCCAGTACAATGCTGCTGAGTTTTCTTTTTTTGAATACAGAGTGAAATCTTTAAATTAGAATTTTGAATGTACGTCAGTTTGAATCAAAAACTGAAAAGTAAACCCAGTTCAGTCAGTGTTCACTTGATGGTAATGAGAGGAATAGGAATAAATTATTAATATTCTAAGACTTTTTCTTACTGCCGTCTGTCTTATTGTCCTGTCTGGATTGACTTTTTTTTATTGGCAATGATTTCAAACTAACAGTAGAAGGTGCACATGCTTTGAATTATCAAAGTCTCAGGAACTTAAATAACAAGTTTATAAATAGATTAAGACAAACAGAAATTTAATAAGGTGTTGCTTTTATTTTTCATACCAAAATTTCAATCAGTCAAACAGTGTGTTGATCTGTCAATAAATCAACTGATCAATCAATCATTCATTCGGCACTTAAATGGATTGTCAGATCAACTATTTGATGTAATTTTGAACTCTTAGTCAGCAATTTAGGTTTTGGCTTTGTCAACAGGCCATGTCTCAAGCATTAGTAGAAGTGTACCAAGCTGTGCGAGAACGGCTGCGACCATCACCTTCCCAGGCACACTATATTTTCTCTCTGCATGATCTTGCTAGGGTAGTCCAGGGCATCATGCTGATGTCCCCTCGTACACGCATCAAGAAGGTCAAGGTCAAGAAGAAGGAAGGTAAACAAAAACAGCTTGAGAACACTTCACATTTGTACATGTCAGTTTGCCATAAATGGTAAAACTGATATCAGCATGTTTGCACATCTCAGAATTTCACATATTTATTACTGAGATGGTTCCATATCAATGAAACTTGTATCATTTTAACAATGGGAAAATGAGTGCTATAAATCACCTCTTTATGCAGATATAGAAACCTTTTGTTATTGAAGCTATGACCACTTTGAAATGCATTCATGCTTGAAAAGACAAAGATTTGACCTCTTACTAGCAATACGATGTCACTAGAACCACATGTGGGGTTGAAGTACATTTATGATAACGGAAAACAGAGAAAGATAATTGTTTTATTACTACTACAGGGGATTTCAAACAACAGTTTGATATAATAAAATGAGATCTATCCCCACAAATATTTTTTAAACATTTTTTTGTTTTTTAAATGGATGATCCACTTGAGTACTTCCTTGAAACGATCAAAATATTTAATTTATTCTCAATATACGTTTTCTCCTTTCCTTAGACAGTAGAAAAATTTCATTAATGAAAAATTTTATTTTCAGCTGAAAAGATGGGCAATGCTCGTTCTCGTAGAGGTGAGCTGGGCAGTTCCGCACCGATGATGAAGGTCATTGCTCAGCTGTGGTGTCATGAGATCTCAAGAAACTTTGGGGACAGGATCATCAATCCCGAAGGTAGGAGTGTTCCTTTTCAACTGATTGTCCAGAATTTGTTTTTTTATTTGTTTTTATTTTTATCTGGATTTAACTTTAACTGCATGCTGGTCTGCGTTGAGGTCAATCAGAGAAGAGAGATACAGTATTCTGAAAGCGCATGTTGTTGCATGAAATGATACAGTTGATATTACTGCAAATCTGTATCAGATTTATTTTCAAAAATATGTATGTCATTTGGTGTAAAATTATCTAAATTATTTTATGATTGTAAGTATGCACTCTAAACACAGGTACAGGACATATGAAGTAAGCGCTGTAGGTATGGAGCAGTTATCTTAAGTGGTAAGACTTGATATAAAATACATAAAAAAAAAGAAAAACATACAGGCTGAGGGGAACAAATATTTCTTTGGCAGATCAAGTCTGGTTCAGTGGGATGGTGGAAGACGTGGTCCTGAAACATTTCTGTTCACCACGTGACGAGAACAATCAGGACATCACGTCCATATCCGAGGAGCCAACAGCAAGTGTAAGTTCTCTCCCTTACTTTCAGAAGTTGTAAATTTCTATCTGTGATGCAGTCTATTATTTGAAATAAATATTCCATGAGAGTCAGTGGCAACTATGGAAATTTTAGGAGATATAGCTATTATTATTGTTCACTGATAACTGCTTTTTTTTTATCTTTATGTAATATGTATATGGACCAGTTATATGTTGACTGACGCACACAGGACATTGAGGATTTTTTAGTAAGAGAAAGAACAAGACTATGAGGGACCAGTACAAAAAGACATCAAAGATTAATCACCATTGCCAGACTTGTAACTTCTTTGCAAGATTTATTTCAGTGTTTATGGATGAAAGAATCAGTTTTTTGATGATATCAAGAGACTTCAAAGTCTAACTATTATTGCTCAAAATTTTATGAATGACTTTTGTATCACAACTTCTATTATAGTATAAGACTCTTGTGTCTTACTGATAAAATTGTTCATCTATCAAAGCTGTCAGTGAAAGAGAAGCTTTAATTTCCACATCATCTCCATAAGTGCTTTGAAATGCTCTTTTTACTAAAAGTATTTTATATAATGCTTGGGAGATTCTGGCTTCATTATTAAGACAACTTTGTGTTAAGTAGTTGAAAGTTAATAACTCTGATTCCTGCCTGATAGAAAACTCCTGGAGGAAAACGCCGGCAGTTTGTCTCGCCACCCCCTTACATCGTCACGCCCTATGAAGATGAAGAAATTGCTCAGGCTGAGGAAGAGAAAGTGGATGAGGATGGTAATCGACTTGAGCCGCCCTCTCAGCCAACACGTGGTGGATCCAGGACTTCAAAATCTTCTCACACATCTACAGGCAAGGGTGACGAAACGACAGAGGGACTCAGCCCTCTGGACACCACCACTCAGCCAAGGTACCACTTTATTTAGCTTTCTACTTAGCCAAGATACTATGACTAGTATTACTTTGTCTACCCTGCTGCTCAGCCAAGATATTCTAACGTCTACTTTATCCAGCTTGCTGCTTACCCAAGGCATTATGGCTTGTTCTACATCACCTTAGGTTGCTCCTCAGAAAAGGAAATGGGGCTATTAATACTTGATCTAGCTTGCAACTCAGCTAAGGTATCGTGACTATCGCTACTTTATCTAGCTTTGCCACCCAGCCAAAATATCATGGTGAATACTACTTTACCTGTTTTGCTGCTCAGCGAAGATATCGTACATCTTTATTTAAATGGATTACTCAGTCAAGCTATTTGAGTAAATGCCATTGAATTTAGCTTATTACTCAACCATGATCTCATCAGGAATGTTACTTTGTTTTTTTGGGTTTTTTTTTTGCACGCATCATTAGGTACCTCTCTTGATGTCATAATCCTTTGTTTTCAAAATATTGCCACCATGGCTTTCTTTGAGATAGTAAGCTTTATCTGTGCTAATATTTGACTGAAAATCAGAGTGCACCAAGTTAAAACTGCTCTCTTGGTAAGTTTGTAGTATTTGTAGTTTTGTCTTGATGTATGTTGAGGTAGATTTACTAAGATGGTAGCAAGACTTTCTGTTGCCAGTGTTGGGTCTAAAGCATTTCCATCATTAAATATAGGAATGAAGAGAATGAGTTGTTTTTTCAGCTAGGTAAGTTACTTCCATTGCCCAGTAGAAGAGGTATAAGACAAGCATTGTAAAGAAGGAAAAAAATCACCCTTTCTCTCATGATGTGAGACATACATAATAAGAAAAATTATCACTATGAGAAAAAAACATTTTCACCATAAGGTGTATTTGTCAGAATTTTCCGTCAGCCATGTTTCAAATAGAAAAAGTGATTTTTTTTTTTCCTTGTATTTGCATTATACTGCTTTACTTGACAAGGGAAAGTAATTTGATTGATGGTCAAAATGGCTCAATGTTTGTATTGCATTTTTTTGATGATTGTATTACCATGTTATTTATCTTTTGCCTTTGTCCAGCTCGGCTCATAGTGAGTCCAGATCTGGTAGGACCGGAGCCACATCAGCACAGACAGGCACGACAGAAGCTGGCCAACTGGGCACATCTGAATCTAACACACCGTCGGAGGAAACTGGCAGCCATCTGGACAAAAGCACCGTGTCTTTCACCACTGCCGGCAGGGAGACTGAACTAGGTCAGGGTCATTTATCATGCTTTATAGAATTTGGGGTCATGGGAAACTGTTATGCACAAAAATCTGGCAATGGTAAAATATGAAAATGGGCATAATGTTAAGATGATACTGCCTGATCCTGGTGGCCAGCTTCAATCTTTTGAACGATAAAAAAAGCCTACATTAAATTTTACTTATTCTTACACTGGCATTGTCTTAATTACTGATGGTCTAAGCTTTCAGAGAGGCGGAAATAAAAAAAACTCAGCATTGCGTGACCTGCTCAATGTAAGAAGCTTTTATATGTCTTTACTATACCTGGTATACAGGGAAATTCATTCGGAATATTTCCGTTTCTGCGGTAAGGCTACCAGTTACGTCAATAAATGACACTTGTAGGTGACATTTACTTAAAATTCATCAATACATACTGGTTCTGATCGAATATTGTTCCATTCCTTCATAAAACCTCTAGTTTACATTGTGGCAATATGTACTGTTGTCTGAAAAAGGTTCCTATGATTGAAAGTGAAAGTTCGACCAAACTCTCTCCCTAGCTATGTATTAACATAAGATCATCCTGTGTGTATTTTAATATCCTAATGTGAGCCTTCTACTTAATATGCATGCAAACATTCTGCCTGGACTCTCCTATGTTACATCGTACAGGTGACATACACGAGGCAGACACAGAATACGACGGCGGGGAGACAGAGGTGGGAGATAAGACCACCACAGGGCATTCGTCAGATGATTCTGATGATTCAGACACAACCGAGTCCACCTCAGATTCATCTGAGTCATCAGCCTCCGAAACATTTGCTAGTCTATCAGGTAAACCATTAATGTTTTGTCTGATACTAAAAATATTTTTGCAGTGATTTCTGCCCATGATTTTAAATTTCCTTGTCTAGTGTGCTTTTTCCTGTGAGAGGAGTTTGATGAAAAATTATCATTTTTAAACAGTACTTCCTTTGTAATGCTTATTTCACTTTCAACCATTTTGATGACCCAACATTGAAGTAATTCTTTAGTTGTGTCACCCTAATGTGTTATAAAATTACAGACTTTTATACTGTGATCACTGTTTGCCAGTCAAACACCCAAAAATAGCCAAATTGAGGTTGTTGTGTTAAATGATGATATGTTTTTGTACAAATCTGATTTCCAGAGGCCACCATGCCAGCTCTTAAGTCTGTTATTGAAGCGGCCAATCAGGCAAATATAGCTGCTAATGGTAATTGAAGTGGTGTGGCTTGATCTTGATTTGTACCTAACAGTTTTGTTTGGATGTTCAACAGGCCTTTGCAGGAATATAACTTGTACTCATTTTTAACAATAAGAATGTACTACTGTTTTACAGTAAGGTGGGGATATTTGTTTTGTGTATTTAATTTGATTTGTGTGTGTATGTGTTTTTTTGCTTTCTGAACTTTAATAGCTAAATTTGTCATCTGATTTTCTCACTGGTCACAGACCTACATGAAATCCAGTTTTTTTTGTTTTTTTTTCATAAATCACTCCATCAGTGAATGCTATTGTTTATTTCTTCAATCCTGTTGGCAAGAAGAATGCATGACATACTTAAGGCTACATGAAATCAGGTTGACAATGCACAGTTCAGTTTTATGCATGCAATATCAAGTAAATTTGAAGTAGGGTGGTCAAGTCACAGGAACTTTTCACATATTGATGCTCACTGCCAGATAATTAATCCTGAAGAACTGAATTGCCTATCTAGCACAGAAATGGATGTTTGTTTTTAGTCTGTTCCTTTCAACCAATGCAATATCACTGATATCCTGTCTTTAAAAAAATTAGAAAATAGATTCAGACCAGAGTGTCCAAGTCAGACTGACTGTGGGTGATCTGGATTTTAAATTATTTTTCAAAACCTTTTGTTGTTTTGCTTTGTTTTCTGCTTTTTTTTTTTTTTTCTTTTTAACAAGTCACTTTAAAGGCTGTCCTTACATATTTTCTCTCATGGTGGATTATTAAAGACAAATAATGTACATGTTATTAAGTCAGTCATTTGCCTTTAGATGACTTGGTCATTATCCATGCATGACTTTGCAATGTACAACAGGTAAAGCTAAGTCAAAGAACACAAAGAAGAAGAAGAAGAAACATAAGTCAAAAAAGCATCGTGAGTGAGCTTGCCATTAGACAAATACCTCATACCATAGGCCTAGAGTTTAGAGAGACATTGTATTTTTGTTCTCTGATGCTTTTGCCATCTACTATTTCTTTATCTTTTATCTATGATATAGACCTGGCATGCTGTCGGCTTAGATATACAGATATTATGTAGAAGCCAGTCATTGTTTCTCTCTCTGTACTCTGATACGAGTCACCTGTATATAGTGGCCACGGAATCTTGCCTTCATAGAGACACCTTGATATTTATAATCAAATCTCTTCAACTCTTCATGTCTCTTCCTCTTTCTGTCTCTCTCTTTCTCTCTCTCTTTCTCTCTCCCTCTCTCACACACTGTATCTCTACTTAGCTCTCCTTTGCTGGTTCGATTTTTCTACCATCCATAGCTATTTTCTCTGTAGTCAATGGTTAGTGCTGCTATATGAAGTATTCACCTCTTCAAATGCCAGATATACTCCTAAAGGGTCCTAGTAGATCATATGCCATCCTCGTTAAAAATATTTACCTTGATATAAAACTGACAAAGTGTCACAGCATTGTGTTAAAGAGATCCAGAAAGAAATGTAAACTATGTTGCTTGACAATACAGTATTGTAGATGTTCAGTGAGAGGGCAGATTGATGGCAAAGTCATTTGTACATGTATGCACACACACACACAGATATACATATACACACATATGAAGCAACAAACATGTGGCCCTTAGAAAATTCAAGCCCATTTAGCTAGTACAATTATTGCTACCTATATTTAGAAGCCCAGTCTTTTCTTGCCTGAATCAACCTACATCTTTTGTCATTCCCTATCGTGTGTTCCAAGACCAATTTGAGACTGTTTGATTTTGCATGTACAGCAACTCGGAGATTTTAATGGTTGTTCTTTTTTAATGTGTAACTAGGACCAAAAAAAAATTGCTTATTCTATCATATTCAAGACCCATTGGATAATATATAAACATTGTAGTTTCTTAAAAACATGAGCAGATTTATTGTGACTCTGTAGACAGTCAGTTTTCAATGGATCTCATATTGTTTATACAAATTCAAGATGGTATTTATCTGGTGATATCTAATGTGAAGAGTCATAAGGCATCATCAACTGGAAAAAAAAATCTGGATTCCTGTATTCTGTAATGGTATATTCACTATGCTTGTATTTGAACTGTTTTGCCACACTGCACTGATAGAGATTTACAAGCTGTTATGATAATACATGTGAACAGGTAGTGCTGTTTAATAAAATTTTTATCAATGACAATGAATTGTTGATTTCAAGGTCCTTCTGTCAGATAACCAGATTGCGTGTTGCTTTTTTAAGCTTCATAATAATGTTAATTATTAAAAATTATGGCCAGTGATTCTTGCGATCAAGTTTTTCTTTTCTGGCATACAAGTGAATGTTGGATCCATTTTTTAAGTTTTTAGTGTACATTACAAATCAAAAGCGATCTTTGATATTAATTGGATTGGTCTCTAGATTAACTTCACCTTGAAGCCGTAAGAATTTCAGTATTATTCCACGCTTGCTCTCATTCCTAATTATACTGAAATTTTGGAACCTCATTAATAGTCAATAGATTTGTTTGCAAAATGACCAACCTTTAATATGATCATTTCTTCAAAAACAGCACTGCTCGTTCTAGAGTAGAGTTGCTCTATCCAGCATTAGTCACATAGACTGCACAGGGTAGATCTAGAGAACGTAGCCTCACTCTTTTTTGCACTTGCTTTTGTTTCTTTGTTTTCCCTTGGCCTAACTTTGATGCACCACAGTGACGCCTAAGCCATCGCCCGAAGAGGTCCTGACTTTGGTGGGTAAAGAGAATTCATATAACGATCTGGAGAAAGAGGTAACATTGGAAAAGTTGGGTGTGGTAGACACTCAGACCTCGGGGCGATCCAGTACGGGTATGTTCATATATATTAATGTATTTCAGTGGGAGATCATTTTGATCAGTCCTATTACTTCCCTTTGCAAGGAGTGTTGGACAAGCAGTATAAAGAAGAAATCAAAATTATTGCACTTTTTGCTTGAAACCTACACTATGAAAAATTCTGAAAAATTTATGGTGTAAGGATTTTTTTTTCTTATTGTAATAATTATATCAGTTTTTTCATGATCAGTGTTCCTTAAGACAAGAAGTGAAGTAATTTTCTTCTTTTCTACACTGCTTGTTTAACACCGTTTGTGTCTGGCAAAGGGAAGTAATAGGGCTGTTCAAAATGATCTCTCAATGTTGAGCCAAGTCCCATTTTGAGGACTGTCTTAAAAAAGATATTATCCGTAGTAGACATAATTTTCATAATTACACTTGCATATACACATGGTAGCTGACCAGATAATTCTTTAAAAAAAAACACTTTTTGATAGATGCAGTAAAACTGGAACAAGTATGTCATTCAAAATTTTTGGTGGGCTAATTAAAAATAGAGCAAAAATATTGGTTGGGTATTTACTGTAATAGAATACGAGTAATTTGTGATGAAACCAAAGTATTTTCTTGTATGTATATATTGAAGATATTGACATTTGAGATGAAGTTTAATATTCAGTTGTTGCTTTTTTTTTTTTTTTTAAAGCATATTTGAAACTTTGAAAGGCCAGCTAGCAATGTTAGAACAAAATTTAATACTGACATGACAGTGAACATAACCCTAACCGTCTCTTGCCATGAAATGGTAATTAACTCCTGCATATGAGGGAAATTTTAAATTGGAAATGGTTATATATTTAGGTAGGCCTTATTATTGAACATGCTATAAAATATTTTTAAATCTGTAAAGCTGCTTGTTTTGCATATCTTGTGCTATATATTACAAATGTATTGTCATCATATTTGTGTACTGATTACCCAATAGTTGTATTGAGCAATTCAACAGAACAGTACTGCTTTCTGTATTACAATATGCATTTTGTTTTGATAGATTAGTGTGAACTTGTTAAAAGGAAATCAGTAAGTTATTCAAATGAGTTGTTGTTTGGAAACAGTAACTTCTCTTGAATTTTGCTTGTTTTTAAAAAAAAAACAAAAAAACTCTGAATGTCAGCCTGTTTCCATATGCAGTATGAAAGAGAAGAAATTCCTTGATTTTTCTCATTTACATAATGAGGTATACATGTAGTTTATCAAAGACGAGAAAGTCCTTACAGATCTTTTTTATTTAACTATAGTTGATTCGTAATTTGTTTGATTTTTGTAATTGCCAAGAACTATTTTTATTTTATTTAACTTCCACTATAAGTCTGGATTTATTTGGATAAGATATCAAGTTGTTGGAACAGAATCAAAATTTTGATAATATAATGTATGCAGCAAAACGTTGCCCACACTCAGACCAGTTTTACTATAACATTCTACATTTTTTTACTATTGCATTAGCAGCTAATTATTTCTACAGAAATAGGACACTTTGATATTAAAAGAATTTACAGGTCTTGTCTAAACAGAAATAGAAGGATCATGCTGGAATAGAAGAGACATAGCGATTGTGGAACTCCTTTTTCAAACTTTTGTGTCTAAGAAAACAAGACAGACTTTCAGGAGTTATATCAACAGATACAAGGCCCAATCTTTTTTCTCAATTTTCTCGGAGGTTTGAATGTGCAGCTGTTACGTCATGAGTTTCTCTCCCATATCCAGCCAGCGGAACAGCCACCACACCTCGGCCAAAAAGGCAAGGATCACGAGCAACCAAACGTGGTGTTACTTTCAAGGCAGGACTTATTGCAGACAAGGAACATGAGGCCTACTATGGGCCTCTTCTGGGCATGGATGAGGTAAGAGCTGCGTTAGGATAGCCAGCATTTTTTGACCAGAGGTTGAAAGATGGCCAGATTTGCTGAATCATAATAGAAAGAAAATTATCATGCCATGTTCTCAATTGTAGAGAAGTACATTCTTTAAGGTAATTTTTGATGCATGTCATCGTGAAGTAAAGAATTTGTCTGAGGCAGAAAAAAATGCAAACTGTTAAGAAACTACATTGACAAATGTCTGTGGTAATTGGTCTATAATACCTTTTTGGTTGCATCTTCCTCAACCTAACAAAACCTTTGATCAAATTAAACATTCTTGCCATTATTCACTGATGGGATAGAATGTCAGAAGGAAATTTCTTGAAAATCAAAAATGAAATCGTTAATGACAATAAAAGGCGAAAGAAAGAAAAGAAAAGAAAAAAAAGTCTTTCCACCACCAAACTCAGAAGGCAGTGACCTACATGACATGTTCCACAGATCAAGATTGGCAATGCCAGCCTGACAGATGTGATTTTCAGCAAGTATTACATGGCCTGTCACACCGAAGTGCAGGGACTCCAGGCAGAAAAAGGTGAGTTTATGCAACACTTTATGCACATTAAACTTTCTGCCGAAGCATATAAAGTAGTCCATGTCAAGATATAAACTTTATTCTAACAAATATGAAAATTCTGAAAAATCAGACATGTGATCAATTTTTAATTAATATTTTGCATTTTCATGCAGTTCTTTGTACATTGACTTTACTTATTGTTTAGCAATTGAAAAAAGATGCAAGACTGTATTCTTTGTCTGATTTTGTTTGTAATATATTAATAAAGGAAAAGTATGAAATTGTTTACTGCCAACTGCCAAATACTTTAAATATTACTTGAATACATAGATATCATAATGTCAGAACTGAACTCATTATTTTATTCATTTAGCAAGCTGTTAAATTGTGCTGGGTATGTAATGCATTGCAGTCACTTCTGTATACTGTTATGTATTTCTTGTTTATGTTGTATATGTTGAGATGTTCGTCTATGAACTGTGAGTACAAAGTGTGATCACATGATATCAGCCCTCATGTATGAGTTTGTACATGAGAATTCACAATGTCAGTGTCTCAATATTGTAATATTTTTTCTTGAAGTCACACAGCAGGAGAATTATGAGTCTGTTCCCGAATGCATAGTTGAGCTATCTGGCATATTATCATTATCTCCTCAGTATACTGGTATGAATGATCACAGATCTCCCAGGAAAAAATATTTTTGACATTTCTTGACAGCTATTCAACAGAGATGTTATGAAGAAAATCCCTTAAAGCTCTCTAAAGCAACAGTTTTTTGGTTTGTTTTTGCCTTCATGTTTCTTTACTTTCAGTCCAAGACAAGAGTGAAAGAAGGCAATACATGAAGAAAATGAATGAAAAACTATATTTAAAGTTAATGATATTATAGGTTCTTTTGAAGATTTTGTCATGCTCTGTTTGGAATATACACTGAATTTGTGCAATGGGAATAAATTTGCTGCTCAGCCGTTTATTTGGGCATTTCCATCCAAAAACTGAATATTCATGAGAAACTTGATCAACCTCAGACAGTTCTCAGCAGTTGTAAATGTAATTTGATGAACTATCAAAATTTTGACATTCACTTACTTGTGTCCCGTGTTTGCTTTTATTGTTCCTGGGTCACTTTTATTTGTTGATGTCTTCTTGTGGGTCACATGATTATGTGGTAACTCTGTATATATCAGTGCAGGTTGTTTCTCTTCAAATCTTTAGATCTGAAGAAGTTGTGTGTGTCTCACAATGAGGACACATCAATGTTTTAATTCGAGAGTTTAGAGGTACTTCTAGAAATAATTTCAATTAGTGACATTTGAGATGCGACATGATAAAATCTGGTGCTTGTCAAACTGAGGTGGCCGGAGAAATCACGTGTTTTTCAACAGTGAATGAATTTTTAACGCAATTTGTTTTTCCTCACAGAACCCTTCTATATCAATCAAATGCATTTCAGAGTTAAATTTGCTGAAACAGATTGAGTAGAAGCCCAAAAATTGTAATTCAGTGACATGGCCTAATAAGGATTAAGAACAATTAACAAAAGTAATCGGCCATTTTGTCACTAAACTCAGCTGCAGCAATAGGTCACCCCCATCATCTTTGATTGCCAACATCTCAACTTCTACTTAAAGTAGAACAAACATTTTTTTTTAGAGAGAAAGAGAAATGAATAATCTTCACAATGATACCAATAACTCAGTATGCTCAAAATTTGACGAGAGACCTAATTTCATCGTGCCACATCTCATTTTACATCTGCCAAATGATTTTTTCCTATAGATAAGACATGTTCACATGCATTGTCAAGAAGAGCAACTATTTTACTTTTTTCAGCACTGAAAAGACAAATAAATAGCGTAAAAAAGATATCTGAATTCTTGCAGATACCTCTTCTCTTGGCAGTGAGAAATAATTTGACTGACTGAAAAATTATCTCTGACAGATCCTGTCCCTGGGAGAACTTTGATGGCTACAAGTTGCCATTTTGTTTGTGCCAAAATCACTAATCTGTCTCACCTTCAAGCCAAATGTCTGTGTTGCAATGATTAGTTTGATTTGCAGGAGGAGAGAGTTTTCAGTAGGGCCCTAGCATAATCTGAAACTTTGAAATGAATAGTTTTAAAAATTCTGATGCTCAAAGGGTTAAAATAGCCATCTCAACAATCAATCTTTCCCATGGTCAGTTTGTAAATCCCATAAGAAGAGCATTAAAAAAAGCTTAGTGTTAAAATTCAGACCTTGTGAACTTCCATCCATTTACAACAGCTTTCCTGGAGTTTATCTTGCTCTAATGCCCTGTATGATAATTCATCAATGAATGTGAATCAGGATGCATGTGAATGTATGTTACATGGACATTTATATTATGTTTCACTGTGAAAGAAATTTCTTTTGAGGACAAGGTTTATACTTATGTATGTCTTTACTGTAAATTAACCTGACTTCCATAATGTTGCACAGGCTATACTGAGAACGGGGAAGAAGTTCTGGCAGAGGCACTTCGTACTTGCTTGAACAAATACAATGAAGGGACATCGCAAAGACTGGAGCTTGTCTTCTTCTCAGAGGCTGTTCGACATGCGGCAAGATTGAGCAGAGTTCTGGTACACTTGATTTTCATACCAATACCTGATATGTATATTTTCCATCAGTTGCTTACTGTTTCCATACTTGAAAAATTAGACAAAATGTTTAATAACAATATTATAAAATCTTCAGTCTCAGCTTGGGCTTAATTAAAACAATTTCTCAAATTGGCTTCTGATTGAATTGACCATTCAGGATGAAAGGATAGAGAAAATACCAACCTATTGTATGTTTGTCTTTTAATACTATGAATATTGTGGTCACATCTAAATTGAGAATCCATCTGTCAGCAGCACAAATTATTTCCCATTGCACTAGAAACCTCACATTTGATCGTGAAGAAAAATGAAGAAAAACCAACAGATATGCCCAATTTTAATCCAGGCTAGTGAAGAGAGAAAAGGAACTGCCGAATTCTGTATGAATTTTCTATTTCCCAGTGCAGTTTACTATTAAAAAAACGAAGTATCTTTTTGAGCATAAATGGTCTATCCAGATAGATAGTAATACTATTATTGTATGTTGTTCTTTATCATCAGTTGATTTATCATTCATGTAGACAGTGGTATGCAAGAAAATGTTAGAGTGGGATATCATCATTTGCATATAATTCTCAGATATCAGTTAATTTCATCATATAGACAGTATAGATAGAGTGTAATTTTGAATATTGTGTTGCCAGGCTCAGCCTAAAGGTCATGCTCTACTGCTGGGAATGAGTTACTGCACAGGGAGGGCAACTCTGGCCAGGCTGGCGGCTTTTGTAGCTCACTGCAAGCTGTACGAGCCCAAACCACAGTCGCTGGCCATACACAATTTCAGCGTGGTTCGTAGGCACATCAAACTCAGCTGCTTCCATGCAGGTATCACAGGCAAACCCACAGTATTGCTGGTTCACGAGGATCTCGGAGAGGAAGGTCTGCAGGATGTCAGTGCTGTAATGGCTGAAGGTGAGATACAGGAATATCTATGTCTGGGAGGACAAAAGAGCACTACCTCAACCAGATTGTCTAATGTCAAGATATAACTTCGAAATTTTCATGGTATTGTAGTGAAGCTGTTTGATTATCATGGCCACTTTAATTGTTTTAGAGATTGACAAAACTTTTATAAAATTTAAGAAACATTGTGGTCAATTTTGTTCTTTTGCTAACTATCAGTTGTTAAAGTTTTTAGAGTAACTGATGAGGAATATCTGCTATGACCTGACACACATAATTTGGTTTGTCTGAAAGAAATGAATATCATTTCAGGTGAACAGAAATCATTTTGTATAGGTTAATACCCAAATTTCTGCATTTCCTACCACATGCTGTAAATTCACAATACATTGTTTTTAATTTACTGCTCAGCATAGGATGGTCTTCAAAGATATGTGTCAGAGAGAAAAATAGATAAGATAAAATGAAATACACAAGCATAAATTTTGGCCGAATATAATTAAAACGAAACAAAAAAAAAAGAACAAACTGTTATACAGACCGGTTTAAAAAGTTTATAATAAAATGAAAGAAAAAACCCTACACTCTATTTTCACAGCAAGAGTTAAATGGGAACAACCACTGTAAAATGATTTTACAGGGAATTATCAACAATATCATCATTTCGAAATGAGCATACAAGTAATAATTTTGTATTTTGCTCTTTGGACCACTCATAGAGTTAAATTATTGTTTGTTGCGTATCTGAAAGCAAAACAATTTAAGATGAAGTATGACCATATCCATGAGAATATACCATTTGGATTTTTGTTGATATTCCTTTCTCCATGTCCGTCTGCCTAGGCACCGCTCCTGGCCTGTACACAGAGGATGAAATCCAGGACATTGTGGGTCACATGATGCCAGGAGGTGTACAGACAAAGAGAGTTGATAAGATAGAACAGGCATTTGACAGATTTGTCAAGCGCATCAGACAGAACCTTCATGTCATTGTTTGCCTTAACTACAGAGGTAAAATATCAAATTGTACATCAGTGTGCTATTTTATTAGTTTCCTCATTTATCTCACAGTTGTGCCTTCCTGCATGCCATTGCAGTTCTGCACAGCTTACAAATTTTCTCAGTGATGTCATCATCTTGCAACATAATCTCTTGTCAGCTGTTTTATGTTTACTTTAGGAATGAAAAAAGAAGAGTAAGCCATGATAAATAATTAAATTATAATGATTTATGGATATGATGAACACATTTTTACTATATGACACACAGTGCAATTATATGGGTGATCAAAAATATTTTGTCACTGCAATTGTTTAGATAATCAAAATCATTTTTCTACAAGATGAACTGACTTGCGGTGACTTACCTGGCCAGTTTTTTGTCTCCAGGCAACAGCTTCTCCACAGACTTCCACACATTGCAGGACAAACTGCAGCAATACCCAGGCCTGATCAAGAATTGTTTCAGTATTGACCTCTATCTGCCCTGGAGCTTCAAAGCTCTCTCTCAAGTGGCCAAAGCTTGGCTGGAGGATAGCAAGTCTGGGGTAAGTAAATAGAATATGCCACATTGCCTACCTTTCGTTATTGTTCATGATTTTTACTAATAAGTAAATTATGTTGTTTACCTTTCATTCATTTATTTGCTCAGCTGAACAGTTATTGGATTTTGGAAGCTTATTAAACTAAAATGAAATCTGATCTCAGTCTGTCATATCTTGTTCATATTTGTGTAATTCAGTTTCTGCTTATTAATGATTAGTTTTGAGCTTTATGCCTGATGGATGTTCTTTGTTTGGTCTGTACTAATCAAATACTTCTTATTAATCAAATGCTGATAGAATTTTTAATTATTTTTTTTTTTATCAAGTATATGTTGTTGTAATATGCTCCATAGATTATACACCAATCATTTTTTTATAATACATGGAAGAAATCATTTAATTTCTTAATTTGTTCTTTGTTCTTAATTTTGTTCTTAATCTTCACATTGTGAATTGAGGAAAATTTGTATAGTATTATTTCTTATTTCACTTTAAAGGTAATGGTGCCGTGGAGTCCAACCCATAAATCTGTACAGATAGAAATGGCTGCCAATGCCATGGCATACGTCCATCTCTCAGCCAAAGCATCAGTGGAACGTCAGTTGTGTCACCAAAAGGAACCTCTGAGAATATTCACTCCTCTGACATTTCTGGAGTTTATCCACTTGTTCAAAATCATCGCTGCTTTCTTAGTGAAAACAGAAAGGGTAAAGATAAATCTTTGTTGTAAAGAAAAAATGAAGATAGATGCACATGTGCAAACTTGTAAATGTTCGTGAGCCAGAGTTTTAAACGTCAAATAATCCAATCTATGTGTCTCATCCGTATTAATTACATGAAAATGTGATCATCATTTCTCATAATTCAATGATTATTTTGCTTACTGTGGTTAATTTTATTTCTCTGTCCCAAATTTTGTATTTCCTTAAAATTGTGGCATTAAAGTTGAGCAGAGGTGGTGTACATTAAAAGCTTCTAGCATTTACCTAATGAACAAATGAATCAAGTTTATATCTTAGATCAATATTTTTAAAAAATTTGTTTGTATGAGTGTATGTGTGTTTTGTTGTTTTTAATGAATAAATAAAGAACATCTTTATACCTCTAGGGCAAAGGAACCAAATTTGAGCAAGCTCTGTCTAAGATCAATGAAGCATTTGGCAGCATTGCTGAATTCAAGAAAGAGGTGTCAGATCTAATGCCGCAGTCCAACTCGGCCGGTGGAATCATCAGTGATCTGGTCACACAGGTGGACAAACTCAAACTGGACTACAGGGAGGTCAGTGACATCAACACACTTTTGTATTCACTTTGTGACAAAATTTCATTTGAGACATGTTAGGCTTATTTATAAGAGAACATTGTTTTCACTGAAGGTATTGTTTAACACAAAAATGGTACTGTTTTGACTGACCAGTGTTTTCTAACAATGCTGTCAAATAACAGCTGAGTCATATTGGTCAGATGATCTTGCTACATCAACACTCTATACCAGGAGGTCTGCATACTAAAACTGAATATAATTCAGGATGACTTCACACACTCCCTTCAATAACAACCCACAGGAGGTTGAAAAGTGAAATCTGTACCGTTACCATGACACGCAGTTCAATAATCAATTAAAATTTTTATCTTTATGTTTTGTCTGTGAAAATAGCTTTGTCATTTGAATGACGGTGTTGTGTGTGATTCCTGTGTCTCTCCAGGCTCTGGACAAGTGCAAGATCCAGGAAGAGAAGATCATTCAGCTACAAGGCCCACTAGAGAGACTTCGTCAATCAGCTCAAACAGAATTTGATAAGGTGGAAATTATTGACAAGATGCGTGCCTTTTTGCTCTTAGGCAGAATTTTCATTTGTTTGCATATGCAACAATGGAGAAAAAGATGTATTTGTGGCAATATTATTCTTTTATTTTTTTTCATGCTTTAAAAAAATAACAATTTAAAAAATGAAGTGTCAGATATAGATAGTTTTCAAAGGAAATTAAGGATGGAATCAACATACACTATGTAAATGATTTTCTAGTACTTTTCCTTTCTTTCATTTTTAATTTTTTTTTAGATTCTCCAAAGATCATTACAGGAAATTAAATCATGTAATATCTTTAAGCCTATTGGCCTGCTTTTTAGTCAAATTAGAACTTTTCCTCATTTCTTGAAAGGAATTTTTTACAAGACAGAAATATATTACAACCTCAATATTTGTAAAATGTAGTAAAAACAAGAGGCGAATAGAGATTTGGACAGAAGAGAAGGGTGATTTCTGTTCTCTGTCAGTGTAAAATTTTGAGGTTTATCTGGAGATTTATAGAGTGGTCGTTGTTATGTCTTTTAGTTGAACAGATACTTCCTTATTCCTTATAACTTTTATATATATCAAAGTAAAATGATACATGAGTGATAGTTCTTGTTATGGATCCAGCGATCCCTGAGCTCTCGCCCTGCGTTCCAGAGCCATGTTGCGGAAGATGCAGGTACATTTCAGTTGTTGAAGTTTCCCACATAATGTATTATCTATGATGGGTCCTGGAGGAAAAAAAGGTGGCTGTGAGGTCATCTAGGGGTGCACAGTGGAAAAGGTGGTGGTCCACAGTTTTATATGGGTAGTCATGAAGAGGGCACATTAGCGGGTATTCTGACATCAATGATAGAGATATTTTATTCTTTTCTATTTGTTTCAGGTCAATCCAATCTATCAAGCAGCGTCTAAAGTCTTGGAAAATCTGAGGACCGCTGATGTTGATGAGTTGAGAAGTTATCCCTCTCCACCAGATGGAGTCAAGTTTGTTATGAATGCAGTATGTCTCTTGTTCGAAAAACCACAAAAGTAAGTCTGGAATTGCTGTATTTTCTGTGATACATTTCTCTTCACAGATAAATATAAAGTGTGTGTCAGTGTTTTCTTTTTGTTGGAGAATTATACAGAAAGGCCAATGGTGGATGCTGACAGATAAATGAACAAGTCAATAACAGATGAATATTCACAACTAGTATCCCACAGTCTACATTTTCATCTACCAGTAGTTGCAGTTTTTCCAGAAATCATCATCACATGTTGATAGATAAAGGACTGAAATGGATAGGCGTTGAACATATATCACAGTCGTCGTTTACGATTATTATTATTTTTTTCAAAAGAAGTGTAACATAGTTTCAGAAAACCACAAAATTTGAGGTCAGCCACTTTTTCCTGTGTCATTATCTTTGTTGAAACTTTGTGCACAAAGAAAATAACTTGTATGTCTTTTTATTTATTTATTTGTTTATTTATTTATTTTATTTTCTCTATTTTGACTTACTGATTTATTTATTTGTTTATCTGTTATTTATTATATTATTAATTTATTTATTAAATAGAAATCTGTTCATTTTGGACTATTTCATTTTCCTCACAAAGTTCTCATATATAACAAAAATTAATTTTTGTTTTTCTCAATGTTCCAAATAGCTGGGAGTCTGCCAAGGCAATGATGGCTGATGTCAGTTTCTTCCACGGCCTGATTTTCTATAACAAGGACAACATCCCCGACGACATGTTTCAGGAGCTTGAAACTTTCATCAAGTCTCCATTCTTCACGCCTGATAGTGTCGGCATGGTCAGTCAGGCTGCCTCCTCCATCTGTGGCTGGGTCATTGCAGTGTATATGTACAGTAGCATCCATCGCAAGATGCAGCCTCATCTGAAAAATCTTCTGGATGCTGAGAACAAATTCACAAAGGTAAAACTTAACACCTCCCCGATCCTTTTTTCCCTCTTTGCTTCCAAATAAGCAAAAAAAATATAACAGAGTCCCTGGCTCATAGGTTTACAGGCAGCAGTTTGGAACCATGTCTAGTAAATAGTCAGTGTATTCGGCTCAAATATTATCATCAAAGATATGATCGTATTCTCCATTAAGACAGTATGATCATATTTTTCTTACTTCACATGAAGATTTCTTAATTGACTGGGACAGAAATGTTAAAATAATATGACATATGCCAACACAATAGGTTTAGTAAATCCCTGTTGGTTTTATACTGTCTGAATTTAATCAGTCAGTCTCCTTATAGTAATGGTAGGAAAGATTTTATGTTCTTAAGTAATGAATCTGAACTGGGTGATATTGCCTCTTATCTGCATCTAGACCTATACTAAACACTCATTCTTATAAGGCTGATTTAGAAATTGTTCTAATAATTATTATTGTTTTTAAAAAAAAATTATTGTTGCTCAAATTAATTATAATTTTATTGTTTGCTATGTTTGGAGAAAGTTCCTGTGAGAGAGAAATATCTGGTGGTAAATTGGTAACCAGTTGAATCCTACAGCCCGGTATACCGGGCAGATTTTCTGATGTCAAATACTCCACAACCAGGTAGACCGGGCTGACACACTTACTCCAGTCCCACTCATCCACTACAGTTAAAAATAGATCTAATAGGTCGCGTTGAGGCAAGGACATTTAGGACTATGGTGGTTCCAAATGTCTGGGCCCATGAACGCATTTGAAGCTTGTGTTTACAAAAGATATTCAACATGAAACGAGAAATCTGTGTTCTCAGCCCAGGAGACAAGGGACAGGTGTTTTTCAGGCACTGATGAACAGGGTTCAAAGGCTTAAGGCACCAAAAAAAAAAAAATAAATAAATGAAATAGAAAAACTTTAAGACATTTTCCATTTTCAAAAATCAACAAATAAACATTGTTAATTAGACATGAACTACCACACTCACAGTCTCTAGAGCTATACAACACAAAAAGTATCAATATCTGTGGACATACTGCCCTAAATAAAACTGTTTTGAGTGCAATCTTTGGTTGACGGATCTTCTCACATTTTTTTGATGTCATTATTGAGAGCATTGCTCAGCTCAGGAGCACAGGTTGCCTTGATCCTGTCAGAACTTTGCCTGTCTAATCCATCCATGCCTCTTTACAGGCACAGGCACAGTTGGGACAGCTGAGAGTGGAGGCCCATCATATCAAGACCAATCTGGAGCAGTACATCAGCCAACACAAAGAAGCCATGAAAGTGGCAAAGGCCATTGAGAAACAGATCCAGGTGAATGTCGTGTAGTGCCATTTATCTTGTCATTTAGATTGGACAGTGTGTCATATAGGTTTGTGCATATTGAAAAATTTTCGCAACTAGGGTTAAATTGATCATTTGATCCCAGAAATGTTACAACCAGTTAAACATCCAGTTTTGTAACAGGTTGATATGTGTCATATTGGATGTCATGACCTTGCCATAATCACTGATGAACCAGTTAATGTTTGTGGTCTACCTTAGGCTTAAGATTACTTTTGTTTGACATCTTTTCCTTTTTAACTATGGCATGGCATTGTAGTTGTTCCAAAAAGAAACAATCTAAAGGGGAGGCCACACTGAGTCAAAAGGGGAGACAACACTGAGTCAAAAGGGGAGACCATACACCATGAGATATTTGGTCAATGGCTTGAAAATTGGAGGTTACTTATGGCATGAAATTTGAGAAATTTTGTTTCCAAACCGAGTTGAGTGGACATGTGGGAATTTCCTAAGTAAGAAGGAAAAGCAGAAGACTGATTGTAAATTTATTTTCCTAACTGCTTCATCCATTTCTCTAAGACTAATGCTTGACCTTCATTGAAAGACAATTGTTGTATCTAGTTAATGTGACATATTGTCGTCTTTTTTATCCAATGGTAAATTTACATCTTCAATATAGGCCATAGAACGAAAGATTGCTCGAGCCAACAATCTGATGGAGAACATGTCCATGCAACATTTCTTGTGGCGCTCTGAGCTGAAAAAGACGCGCAAACACATCGCCTCAGCTCCAGGGGATGCCCTTATCACTGCCGCTTGTGTGGTCTATCATGGCCCACTGGATGACAAATCTCGCCTGGATCTGATGCACGACTGGGTGGACCGCATCAAGCAGAATGCTGTGGATGCTCAGTCATACAATGATCGGGAGCCATATTCCGTCACAGCCAGGCTTGAGCTGCTGCTGGATCAGAGCCAGCAACAAGGCCAAGGACACAGAAACAGCTGTGATGCTAGTGAAGCTGCCTCAGGTTCCCATGACGCAGAAACTTATCGTAGTGAAGTCAGCTCAAACTTGCCAGCACATCCCCAGGTAAGTTAATTACTAAACACCGAAATGTCTCTCGTAGATTTCTGAAACATCAAATTTAATATTCAAATGAAAATCTTTTTCACTGTAGATGAACTTTGTGACTCAAATATATTGAATAAATGAGTCATGTCTGCTTAAAAGTGTATACTTTTAATATTGTTTACAGGATATTTATGGTGCAAGATTTTCTAGACGTTACATGCAAATCAGTGCTCTGTTACTGTATTCAGTGTTGTTATATTTTGTGACTCAGCAGTTGAAAGGTGGAATTCTATGTCTTGATTGGTGTTTCTGTTTTTTCTTAGACATTTTGTATCTCACTGTTGTACAGGTGAAGACATTCAAGTACATGTCCGCTGTGTATGACAGCAGCAAATACTATAAGTCAGAGCTGAAGAAACAGGACACAATGGAAAGTGTTGCTCCTGACGAAGAGTTTATGGATGATTCTGACGACGATGATGAAAACACTGTTCTGCCAACCCGTCCCAATCTGTCCTTACAGGACATTTTGTCAGATTTTGATGAACTCAGTGAATGGCGCATGCAGAATCTTCCAACAGATCTGCACTCAGTAAGTCAAAATTACTCACCCTTTAGATTTTATTTGAGAGAAATCAAACCCATGAGAAAGCATATTCATCTGATCTTTTACAAAATGCTTCTGTCTTCTACCCAGTTATGGATACATTCTGATGGAGTGTGAGGTATTGAGGTCATGGAATCGTCCAGATTTAAATCTGTTTAATTAAAGGTTTATGTACAAAGATTTTGTGTTATAGACATTCTTTGTATGTCCTAGTTAATTTCACTCCACATATTTTGTTCAGCGAGAAGAGCATGTATGAGACATAGACTGTTCTGATATGTTGGACATAAGATATAGGAATTTACATGTATTGTCCCAACCTTTCATATTTGTGCCATAAATTTCCACAATGGTAGAATAGTAAAGCATCAGATTATGGTATTGATGCACCAAATAGTATATGTCTTGTGGAAGTCGCACCGGGCAATAAAGATCCACGGCCATTTTCGGTCGTTTTTAACTACTTTCCAACTAAGATACTAAAATTTGTTTAGTTTTTCACAAAACAACAAGTTTTAGCCTGAAAAAAAGAAAAAATTTTGGTATCATAGTTGGAAAAAAGTAAAAAATGGTAAAAAACAATTGTAATTCGAAATCACCCAGTGCAACTTCCGACTCATTTGCCCTGTGCGCAAGACATATTTCATATGATTATTCACATAATTTTCAAATGAGAGTGTAAGATGGTGTAATGGTAAGCTAATGATGTTGTTGGTGTTGTTGATGGCCAGGGTACTTTGTGGCTTCATACCATGCATCGTCAGAATGTGTTGTAGGTTGTGTGTGATGCTGGTATTGTTGTTGTTATTGCTGCTGCTCTTTGCTCATGCTGTTTGTATTGCCGTTGATACTGCTGAGAGAACAATTGTCATTGCTGATGTCATTGATATTGGAGCTGTCACTGCTGTAGCTGATCGTGTTGCATCCAGTGATGTAATTCAGTCTATTGACTCATTACTCCCCCCCCCCCCCCCCTCCAGGTTCAAAATGCTCTGATGATGAGGGTTTGCTGTCACAATCGCAAGCACTGCTGGCCGCTGCTGATAGACCCGGACAACCAGGCAGAAATGTGGGTCAGATCCTTGCAGAACAGTCAGAACGTCTTCACAGAGAGGGATGTGGCTGATTTTGTAGCAGATGATGGTCAGTTCTGATTTTCAGGATTACTGTTCTTTTTACAGCTTTAATGTAGTAAATTTATTCTTCATTTTTTTTTTACTAACTTGTCAATCATATACGGCACATTTCAATTAATATATTTAAATAGATATATTGGCTACATTTTGTTTGACACATTATTGTTTCTTCCTCTAAAGAGTGAGATTTTCTGTTGAGTAATTCTCAAAAAATTTTAATGCTTCTTGATATAGATGTAAATGATGGACTATAGTTAAAACAGCTCTCAGTGAAGTTACATCATAGGAGAGTTAGTTTGCTTTGTTGATCATTCAGACATTGTAAGCTTTTGTGCAACCCACTCTGTTTTGCTTTATCCAGCTATTCCTATCAGTAAGACCAGTGTGAATAAGAGCAGTGAGCAGGACATTCCAGAACCACCACCCAGCCGAGGGACTATGCTGACTTTCTCTGATGTCACAGAGTACACCTTTGCCGACTCCCAGTCACAGTATACGTCTACCTCGAGAGCCATGACCAGGTGAAACAGAGCAAAAATTTCCAGTATTGAATAGGATATTTACACTGTCACCAATAAATGATGAAATTCTTCTGTACGTTCAGACTGATTTGTGTAGTTCTCTATGCAAGATATTTCTGTTCAAAGGAGGGAAAGAACAATTTCACATTCTTCTACAATCACTAATATGGTAAAATGCACAAACTTCTTATGTTGATACACTAATTATATTACTTCATCACAAAAAAAGATATCAACTTCAGTCTTCAGTCAGTAATTTTTTTAACGAGCCATTTTTTAATTAGCCATTTACTCTCCTTGCTAGACACAAGCCAGTTGTGACATAGCAACCCATTACCTTTTGTACTCTTAATTGTTTGAAACATGCTCTTGAAACAAAACATTATGCCAAAAAATTCTCATAAGAATAAAAAATGTTTCTAATGTGAACGTTTCAGAGTTGTTGGGGTTTTTTTTTGTTGAGCATATTTAGAAAAAAAACAAGGAATAGAAAAGAAGGACTGCTATTGATTTATTTCTTCTTCTTCGTTCTAATGTTTGCTGATACTCCATGTGCCTAGTGAAGGAAAGTAATTCGGTTGACACCCCCCCCCCCCCCAAATGTATATTTCACATTCATAAGCATAGTGTCCTATTCAAGAAACTTGACAGAGCCTGAGAGCAGTCTGAATTGTCCCACAAGATATATTTGAAGTCTTCACAAAATTTGACAAATGCATCTATTAGTAGAAATGATCATTTTCTGTATATTACAAAGTTTTAATCTCATGTTGCTATTTGCCTGTGATCTTCCTAGCCATGGCTGGCTGTCCCGACACACAGGAGACAGTGACGAACTCCGACCCGTGACCTCTGTGACCAACAGCTGGGACAGTTACAGTGTCCACGCTGACACCGAGGTGGAAATCCCTCCCAGCAATCTGTGGGTGTTGGAGGCCGATGATCCAAACATCAACTCTCGTCTGATCAATGCCATAGTGCATGGTGAGTTATGGAACTTGGCTGATAGGACATAGGGCTATCCACTCTAATGACAGAATGATAAAAGAACAGAATAAATTATGACTGTGTTACAGAAACTTCCACTAAGTCAGGCCAAGATGTCAAAACAACTGTAATAGGTGATCACAACCTGTATTTTGCACCACATCTGATAGCCTTAAGTTGATTACCAACAACAAACAGTGAGGACATCATGGATTATTCATTATAAAGGACAAATGACTGAGTTGAAATTTTAATTTCAAAAGTTCCCTGAAATATTTCACTCACTCAAACATTTGTGTGAAAATATGGATGTTTTGTTCTCTATATTAGTGTCATAATACTCAGGCTTTTTTCTCAATCTTTTATCTGTTTTATTTATCCTTGTCTTTATATATCTAAAGTTCTGTGTCGGATCTGTGCCTTTGTATCATAAAACTCACTCTCATACTATACATTTTTCTCATAAAACTCTATCCATTACTGTTGCATATGTATCAGAAAATTTGCCTGCCTACTGGTTCTATGGAGTTTAATTTCCTTCCTGTACAATTCTACCATCCATTCCTCATCCATGCAGGTGTGACAGTTCTTGTGACTCACCTGGAGCGCAAGCCTCTAGATCCATTTTTTCGAGGTTTGTTACTGAAGCAGTTCTATGTGGACAAGGACGGGAACAAGATTGTCAAAGTTGGTGACATGGCCTTCAGCTACCACCCAAACTTCTGCCTCTATCTCAGCACCACAGTGCCCCTGTTTGTGAAAGGTCAGATATATCAGTGAACTTTAATTGATCATCATGCTATACTGTCATCAATGATCTTTTCTTTGCTATAGCTTGTGATATATTCGTTATGCTTTTTTGTAAATCATGTTAAGGGGAAAATGGCAAAGAATCCCATATTTTGTTTGTTTATCCTCTGAATTTGAATGAGACTAACAAAGAATAAAAAGGAACGTCTAATTTTGAAAAGAATTTCATTCTCCATTGGTAATTTATCAAAAGGAAAAGTGCCTGTATAAACATAACGTAAAAAAAAAAAAAAACAAACAAAAAAAACTGTCATTGAATGCAATAAATATTTGATTCTCTTCATCTGGGTCTGGTCTTTACTGTTATAACAGAACAACTACTTTTTGCGTATACACTGTAAAACGTTTTTGTTTGAATTTAGACCTCACCATAAAAATTCAAAATAGATGCTACTCTTAATTTCACACTTTATCACTGCAATACAAAAAGATTAGTACTCTGATAATTGTCACATTAGAATTTTTCCTTCCAGTTTGTTGAGCCCTTCAGGCTTATGACCATTGAGATTTCTTTTTCATGATTTTAGATGCTCATATCTCCAATGAAATCCCCGGCTATTTAAACTTAGGTTGAGAGTGAAAGAGTTCATAGACACTCTCACATTTGTTTGTTTTCTCGGTGGTTAGGTGATGGCTTGTACAGTTTTCCCTTGAATCGTCTCTGCGTCATCAACATGGCTGTGAGCGATGAGGCAATCATCAATCGACTCATGTTTGAAACGATGAAAGTGGAGAAGAAAGAGTTTGAGGGCCAGAAGAGGTCCAACGAGAATGACATAATCCTTCATCGTCAGCGCTTAGCCAGGGAACATGTGAGCAGGAAGTTAATTTTCATGCGCAGTTTCATACTCAGATGTTGTTGAAATATTTCATTTATATCTTTCAGTACAGGTTTTTCCCAAAACATAATTATTGAAAAGGAATTTTACATGAAGTCGCATAATTTGCAAGGAAATAAGTATTTTAATCTAATGAATATTTATAACCTAGCAAATCAGTCAAAGATTCAAACTTCCTACTTTAGCAGAAAATTAATGTCTTGATTGCAATCAATTTCTCATCACAGGTTATTGATCTTTTACAGTAAAGCTACATCAATTTTTATGTCTTACCGGAAGTGTGTGCCATGGAGCAATTGAGGGTTAATGATGTCCTACCTTTTTTCATTCACAGAGACTAACATCCCTGACAAATGAAAAAAAAAAAAGATATATAACAAGATGTTATTGTTTTTTTTTTTACTATGACATCTGTAATGAAAATATTCATTAAGTCACTTTAACCACAGGATTGTAAAGACTAAATCATCTTTTACTGCAGGAAATCATCAGGGAAAAGACACTGAATTTGAATGGCCCACTGCTGGAAGACAAAACAATGCTGGACTCTTTGATTGTATGTCAGACAAATGTTGAGCACAATCGTCAGATCCTGGAAGAGACTCGCTACATGGGAGATCACTTGGAGGGCAAGTTTGCCTACTATACTCCCTTCATCAAGCACTCAGCCATGTTGTACAACGTCCTCCGCAAGATGTCTGTCCTCTATCCTTGCTATTACCTCCCTTTCTACAAGTACGTTGAAATGTTTGCTACAGTCATCAAGAGCAGGGACCGCGGCAAAGGAAGTTTAGGTAAGGCTGGATCTTTCTGATGCATTCCCAGCATGCCTCTTAATATGATCATTTTTTTTAAATACAGATATTTTAGACATACTGAAGAAGAGCTTAGAATCTACTTCATTAGATATTCATTATGCTTTAGAACATATAGTTTTATCATGGCAGAAATATTGTTCTTTTCATTTCTGTGAGAATCTAGATCTTTGTCCCATGACGCTCACTCTTTGAAAGTTAACTTCATTAATGTAGCAAGGTGTTTTTTACTGTGACAGAGGGTGAGTATATGTTACGTGAGCCTACCCACTGGTAAGACAGTACACAATCTGAACATAAGTTAGGTAGTAGCATTCTTCATATGAGCAATAATAAATCCTTTCGGTCTTTGGGTCATTTTTTTGCATTCCCATGATGATGTTTCACATTTGCAAGATCAGTCTTTGACTATTTATTGCCACAGGTGCCCCACAAGTCCGAGCACAAGAGCTGTCTGATGCCGTGCTCCACGCGGTGTTCAAGTATGTCAAGCTGATGATGTTTGAGCAGCACTACAACCTACTGTCACTGCTAGTGTCACTGGAGAGGATGATGAGGCAGCGCAAAGCCAGTAACAAGGAACTCAGTCTGTTCGTTAATGGTTTCCAGAAACAAGGGTTGGATGACACCAGTTTGGTGGAGCAGAAACCGAGCTGGATGGATTCTGGAGTGAGTGGCTTGATTCTGCTTTTTAATTTGAATTGAAGATTGTGTAGAATGTAGTTTGTTAGCTCACAGCTGTGCACTATAAGTAATGGTTATATGCAGTTCAAATATTAAGTGACAGACGAGAATATCCAAGAATTCATGACTTGTGGAAAAATCTGAAAATACTTTGTCAAAATCAAATATATTAGTATAATAAAATGATAGTAGATAACTGTTTATAGTACACATGGGCATATCATGGTCATATAACAGGAATTAATCTTGCATTAACGCATCATTTAGAAACTAAATCCATATAGTAAGAACGATCCTGCCTTGAGTAGTGCTCTGAATATCATATCACCAGTTGGTGAAATATTGTACATGAACTGAACAACAAAAGAAAATGGCTGAGAAGAGTTCATTGTTCACGGGACAAGGATTAGTAAGGAAACTTGAGGGGAGACACCACACTGCCAGCAAGTTATGTGTGTAACTCGCTCATTCCCAGGCATGGATTGACTGCAGCATCCTGGAGTCCTTACATCATCCTTTCCATGGCCTCTGCCACTCCTTGGTCAACAACTCAGAGCAGTGGCGAGAATATTTCCAAGTGAGTGATGAGTGTTCTAGTATGCATTTGAAAACTTGGAGGGAGAATGACAGAACTAATATTTTTCTTGTTGTAGGATTATAAAGTAATTTTGTAAAATTTGTTCTATGTATAAATGGGTCAATAATATAATTGTGGTTTCCATGGTGAAGTTATAGGATCTCTTGATTTTTCTGTTTGTCTTCAGCCATCTACAAATTTCTGATCAGTCCCGTAATATGTCTGTTGGTTGCATAGCTTGGCAAGAGAAATATAAAGATAGATGTCTTCTATCCTTTCCATTGAGTTTTAAGGGGATAAGCGGGTGAAAATTTCAGATTATTATTTTACCAGACTAAGAAGAGAAACTTTGACATGTTGTTGTGTATGACTGGGAAAGATGCTTTTCACTTTCAATTTTTTTTAAAAATGATGGTTTCCATGGAAATGGCGGCCATCTTGAAAAAACACAAATCATAGAGTCTTAAAATTTCAAAAACTACTTTATCTACAGGGTTATTTATGGTGTCAAAACTTAGTTTATGGTGATATTGAGGCAGTAAGCTGGTTAGTTTTGTCCTTTTACACTTATCTTTATTTATGTAAATTTTTCAAAAATTGACACTCAATGCTAACCAATAAAATACAGGTTGTAAAACAAAAAAAATTGTCAAACTTTTTTTACTACTGAGTACAACCATACCAAATAGCCTATTGCCCAGACTAATAATCAGAGAATGTGGGTGCTAAATTTGAGCCTTATAGAATAAATTCTTTTTTAAAAATCTTAAAATCTCAAAAAGTATACATTCTATAGGGCTCAAATTTGGACACAAATTCTCTGATTATTAGTCTGGGCAATAGGCTATTTGATATGGCTGTACTCGGTAGTAAAAAAGTTTGACAATTTTTTTTTGTTTTACAACCTGAATTTTCTTGGTTAGCATTGAGTGTCAGTTTCTGAAAAATTTATATAAATAAAGATAAGTGTAAAATGACAAAACTAACCAGCTTAACGCCCCAATATGACCGTAAACTAAGTTTTGACACCATAAATAACCCTGTAGATAAAGTAGTTTTTGAAATTTTAAGAC
>JBCEWB010405181.1:0-20550 GCA_039654565.1 Peronia peronii
TTTCAAGCCCCCCCCCCTCCCGCCAATCCTCACACGCGCGCGCTTTCTCTGGTCTTATCCAACGTTCAAATCGATGAATCATCATCTGGTCACTTTTACCTGCTAAGTCAGACATATAAACAGACGTTATTAATGCACAGACATA
The DNA here is from genome assembly GCA_039654565.1 of Peronia peronii. Lineage (NCBI taxonomy): Eukaryota > Metazoa > Mollusca > Gastropoda > Systellommatophora > Onchidiidae > Peronia > Peronia peronii. Next base: position 146 of record JBCEWB010405181.1, read on the forward strand.
AATGAACACTGTCAGCCATACCAGGCATGCTGACACACTAGTGAACAATACGAGCTGAAAAAAAGACAGAAATACCTTCCTTATTCTCTCTGTTTCTGCCTACGATCAATCGACACGGCCCTCTTAGGCCACATCAGGAAATAGGCATATCAGGAAGAATTACCATTTCTCTGTTCCTAATCATTCTTTTCAAGCTTCAAACGGACAATATTGACATTAGTCTTACAATCCTTAGAAAATGATTTGCAAAATTACACCTTATTTGTTTGTTTGTTTGTTTATGTTTTGCTTGTGTACGTGGTGTAGTCGTGGTGATGAGGCCATCGTTATATTCCGGGAAGACAAAATTTAAATTTCAGGTTTTTTATTGTTTTGTTTTTGTTTTTTGTTTTTTTTTTTTTCAGGCTCAAGTTTGCCCTTCCCCCTCCCCCCAAACCTGACTAATAAATATAATGCAATACTTGTATTTTAAGCCCTGCTCAGATTTGTTTTCTTTTTCTCACAGACCAAAACATGTAGTCTGTTGTGGCTACCAGCTCCAGGTAAGCCCTTTAGTGATAGACAGATGGTAGGACATCCAGACTGGCTGGCGGACTGCGTGAAAACACACAGATAGACAGTAGTAGACAGATGGTACAGCAAAGGATGCCATTCAGCAAACAATTGCAGAGAGGTGTCAACAACTCCGAGTCATTCGGAACTCTACGCTGGAACAAGCCCGTCTTTCAATCCTTTCAGCTCAGACCGTGGAGCAAAGAGGCCGAGATGGAGGAACCGCTCAGTAACTCGCTAGGTATTTATGGACCTCAGATTCAAAGTGAGCTCAGCCGAGCTAAGTCTGTGCCGGTCAGGGAAAAAGATCTTCTTCTGGACAGAGACGACGTCCGAACTGCCCATTCCCTGGCCAGTATGAGAGATCTCATCTCTCTCAAGCCAAAGACTAGCCTGGAGGCCATGCCAGTACGGCCACCTCTCAGTAAAACCAAGCAAATTCCGGGCAGGTACTTCCCTAAACCGACCACCTGTGAGTCCACTCGAGTGGTCAGTTTCAGTGTTTTCAAGCGCTACAAGCCCCCGGTCAGAGCTCGGACCACGGCCACAGGTAACAGTAAATCGCTGGACACGAGCAATCTGCCACTGGAGTCCATGTCTTTCCTAGACGCCGTCCCTCGCCCCCATCGCCAGAGCAGTCCCGGCTTTAACAAAAGAATCCACCGGCCCAAACGACAGCTCCTGGAACTGCCTGAGATCAAGTCGGAGGTTTTCGCCATCTGCTTCAATCCAGGCGGCAGTTCACGACGCGGGGCGGAGGAACACAATGGGCAGGGTGAGGGTGAGAAACCGACCAAACCGACCTATGACCCTAGCAGTGAGCTACACAGCGACTACTACACTATCAAGCGGGTCTCGCTTAACACACCGTCTGTGTCCTCACGAGGCACCAGTTCCAAAGCTTTCTCTGTGGTTCTGCGAGGGCAGCCCAAGTTGTTGCACCCCAAACTGGTTTTCAGCTCGCTGGAATCCGAGGAACAGCCCGACTGTCACCACAAAGCTGTAGCTCACTCTGTGACCAGCAGCGCGCCGGATTTTCACGCCAAAGCTGTGGAGGACTCAGAAAAACTGGCAGATCACAAGAGCCTGAAACACAGCGGCTCCGACAGTGGAAAAATCCAAGTAAAAATTGACAGTGGTCTTTTGCCCATAGCCGTCAGCTAACCTGTTCCCCTCTTAGGTGGATGGAAGGATTGCGAGCTTAATCGTTCCCTTGCTTACTAATAGATCTGCAGGCTAAGGACTGTGTGAAATGAAACGAAAGTTGTCGGCCTTAGTTTATATGGTTACTTGTTCCCTTTTTGTACCAGTGACCTGGACAGAGCTGAGGACTGAGAGTGTCTGGGACAGTGACTGATGTATGGTACTATCATTCGTTATATCACCAGAAAAGCACAGTTTTCCCTGACAATGAACGTTTAAGCTGAGAGAATTGGCCTGGCTTGTGATAGACAGCTCTGATATTTTTTTGTGTGAACATCTGTGTTAGAACAGTTTGCAGGCCGAAGTGGGCAAAGACAACATAGAAAAAAAAATCTACTGGCCCTCTAAGTTTCCGACAAACTGCAGATGCTGCCAAATAATTAAAACACCACTTGCTGTTGATCAGATGCTGGTTCTGTACATTACAATATTTATATAAAACTTTTTGCAAGCTATGGAGGAATGTGGATCTTGTTTTAAATATATAACAATTATATTTATACAGATGTTTGATTTGCAATGTTTGTCAGACAAAAGTTCCCGTCGTGCAGTTGTATGATGGCTCAGATAGTCAGTAGGAGGTTTGAAAACCCCTAGTGTTTACTAACTGGATGCCAACTACTGCCAAGAACGAACTGTCCAACTAGTGCCTGGGCCCTGGAAAAGATAGTCAGGCTGACAGACAGACAAACACACACACACATACGTGTCCGCGCGTACTAGCTATGTCCAGAAAAGACTAATGTCAAGGTGACACTAGCAGGGTCAGAGAACCTGGCCAATTACGAGCTCCAGACGACCTGCTCATTATGACAGATGTGTTTTAATATGTATTATGTTATATATTAGAGCCAATACCACTTCATTGTTGTTGACACTATTAAATTTTGTTGACGTTTCCATGGACGATTTACTCTGAATTACGACTATTTTCGAATATTTTCGAAATTTTACGTTTATTTTGACTGTATGGATGTCGGTAAGACCGTGTGTGCGTGATTCGTTCTTCAGAATTGCTGCGCTGAGAAGTTCAACGAAATGAACTTTACTTACATAATTACTCCAAATCATCTGCAGATTAGTCTTAATCAGGTCAACGTTGCTCACATTCACATATGTATTGAGAGCTGTATCATAAAGAAATAATAAATCTATTCATTATGGTCACCTGATGCCCTCTTAGACCTCACAATCTGTTGTTGATGTTTTCATCCTGTGGGATTTTCTGATCCCAGCTAGACGAACATGTCTGTGGGAATCAGACGCGTCCATCTTGTTATGAAGGCTTACTGCTGTTTTCAAGACCAACACTCTTCGCTTTGAGCAGCAATGATTTGTTTTTCTGTCTCAGACAGAGGCCCCTTGTTTGTCTCTCACTTCTGTATCTCGGACACCCTCGTCTTCTCTTGATCCACATAGATGCACATATCCTAAAACAAAGAAACAAACAAAAACATGCACACACATAAAACAAAATAAAATCCACCTGTTGATTTTCCACCTAGCACTTTCTGGCCATAACATGACTTCCGAGTCAGCCAAGAATGCTTTAAAATTCCACCAGCAAGTTCCACAGATTTCATTGATTACTTTCACGCATCTCTGAATTTGACACCTGCTGTTATGAATCTCCTCAGATTTTTGTGTCATAACGCCCACATTCTTTCTTGAGTACATCTATTCACAAGCAGCTGCCAGCGACAGCAGCGAGGCAGATTCTTTCATTAAAGAATGAGAATTTTGTCATTTATTTTCTTAGGCGAGGTTGAGCTCAGAGTGATTAATGAATCGTGTTCTGTGTATTTTTCACCTTCCCAATAACATAACCCCCTCTCCTCCCCCTATATCAGACTAGAGTTTTGTCGTTTTGAATTCTTGGGCGATTGCTAAATTTTAATATCACCCATGTTGTGTTACGCATGACAGTTGCTCATACGGAGATTACACTTTTGACATCCTCTCCTCCTCCTTCCCTCCCCCCCCCCCTCTCTACTTGATACATCTCTCATCATGATATTAAGAATCTCTCTCAGTTGCTGATGTCAACAATGCATGGCATGACCCCCCACCCCCCTCCCCTCCTCCTCCTCTTCTCTGGCCCTTTCTGTTGCTAACTTCAATATAATATTAAGTAGGTCTATCATCCATTGTTTACTACCTATTTTCTCTCTCTCTCTCTCACACACACACACACACACACACATTCTTTCTCTCCAAGTTTGTACAAGTACAAGATGTGTACTGTTGTACGTGTACAGTATCACCATGATTAGGTAGATCTATTTGGTGGTGTGAAATTTCAAGTTAGAGACCGTCAGGGTGACAAAGTACATTACTGTTGATGCATGTGAAGTTTTGTTTGTTTTTCCGTCTCTCCTGATACATGTATTGCTCTAACTCAAAGGGCCTACACACTTACAACCCAAACTGACAGTTTTTTAACCATAACACTTAAACCACAATGCAGAACCACAATGTGAATGACAAAAACCGATAGAGACCATTTCAAACTGTCGGGGCGCCAAAATACTTCGCCTGCTTGACTATTTGGAGCCAGTTTTACCCATCCCTCGCACACGGCGTGGCGCGAGTGATATATTAACACATTTGATTACAACTGATGTCTGAACAAGCTAAAACGTTGATCAAATCGACAATACAACTGCATGTGTTTAATTCAGCCGACCAAAATTAGCAAAGTTTACGTCTACATAAATTGTCCCTTTCTAGTGCGTCTTTGTGAGAAAACATTTATTATTGAATATAACGAGTCCTTTTTTTTTCACCGGTTAAGTTCCGTTAAGTTACTTATTTTAGTTATGAACAAGAGATATGACACACGCTTTGTAAAGAAGGCAAAAATCATTATTGCTCTTGTTATTTGAGACAAGAGATGACAAAAATTCTGAAAAAAAAAATACGATTAAAACACCATATTTCCACCACATGGTGAATGTTTCAGAAGTTTGGGTTACCCATGTTTTAAATAACAAGAAAAAAGTGATTTTTTTCCTTCTTTACAATGTTCGTCTGAAACCTCTTGTATTTGGCAAAGGGAAGTACTTTAGCTGATGGTCAAAATTGCTTATTAGGCCTCTACTCGGCGAACAGAACTTCATTCTATGGATGGGCGATGAAGGCCGGCCCCACACGCGACTTTGCTGATATTCTGAATTTAAGTGGGCACCGATTAGTTTGGACTGAATGTGTGTAGGGTCCTAAACCGGCTCTAGGGCTTTTCTTTTCATGAGGGTGGCAGAGCGTATTACCGTGTAAATAGATCTGTCACTGAGCACACAAAAAATGTTATTGTATCGTTTATCATAAATGGCATTGTTACTATGGCTGTTACGTAAACATCTACTTGTCCATCATATGATTGAAATTATTGTCCATGGAGATCTCATCATGCAAACTTGATTGTTTCAAAGATTTCATCATGTAAATTTGATAATTTCAAAGATCTCATCATGTAACTTGATTTTTTTTTTTTAAACTTGATTTTTCCAAACTCAAAGATCTCATTATGCAAACTTGATTTTTTTCAAACTCAAAAATCTCATCATACAAAGTTGATTGCCTGAATAGGCTTCACTTCTTCATGTCTTTTAACAGTGATTCTCCCTCTCTGTCTTTCCTCGTGGCTGAAACAATCTCATTCTGCATAAAGCCACCATAAACTTACATTTTCAGCCAAACTTATCCTTTTTTTTTTTTCAGGATGAAAATTGTAATAAAATAATGTTCATTTGATTTAATGTCTTTGGTTGATGATAAGATCTCCAGTTCTTGAGTGATTTCTTTCTACCACCCTTCACTTTTCACAAACTGATTGAACAAAAGACTTTGGTTTGTTCCATTGAGAGACAGTGGATTGTTGTTCCTGAATTTATATAATTTTTGCAGTAACTGGAATGACCTTTTTTTTTGTTTCAAGTCAAACATCTGCACTTTTGTTCATGTCAAACATATACTACTGACATCCTTCAACAACAAACACAACACACAATATAACACACAACATACATGTAATATACAACACTGAAAATATCACGGAGCTCACACTGAGCAATCTACAACCATCATAGTAAGTAAGATCGGTAAAAGCAATGACAATATGAATAGCATGCTTATATTGTAGTTTTCATATAGTTTATTTGAATCTATTCTGCACTGGTCAAGATGTATTTCCTTATGGACAAATAAAGTATTTGTATTTGTATAACACAACACAGAAATAACAACAATGAGCATCAAAAGTGAAATGAGCTCCATAACAAAATACAGTGTATTATGAATAAATAACATCTCCATAAATAAAAACATTTGGTTCACAGTTAGCTATTATAATGAAAAGATATGAGTCTCTCAATGAACAATGATAGGACCCATGTTTGTTTCTACCTCGCTTTCAACTTCTGTCAATGTACGCAATGGTCACAATCTCAGAAATATCCAACTTCCACACAGTTGACAGAAGGAGAAAGACAGTTTTGAGCTGGCATTTACCACACTGTTCCTGGCTGTTCAACTTTGGGTAAGATCTAAGATACAGACCCACAAAATATGCCAGTTTCTCAACTCACTGATACCGACATGTTCACACAAATAAAATAAAATACAACTATTGTTATTTATTGGCGTTTACTGGACCCAGACTCTGTATAAAATACAGAGAACAGACCTGTCTTTTGTGGGCAGAGCTTTGGTAAGATGGCAAGTGATATACAAGTACCAGTGAAAGGCTGTAGGTTTGTTCCCATAAATTGCCACAGGAAAATTGATGCTTCCCCAAGGGAGGAGGGAACACAAAGCATGTAAAATATAGGTAGTTGTCGACTTATGACCTATGTGACTTACGACTGATCGACTTTACGACCATCTGATCGGCAGGCATCACTCTCGCTTGCCTGATGGTAGAAAAGTACAGTGTACGACAAAAAAAAAGTTTCTGCATCTCATCAACAGTATCCGCACCTTATTTTATATATTTGTATGTTTTGCACATAATCAACGATCTGTAATGTAGTATGCAGTGTTTGACTTAAACCCTTAAAGGTAAAAAAATTTAAAGAAAGATAAAAACAATGTCTAAAGAACAAAAATGAAATAATGAACTGAGAAAATGTTGATAAAATATTACTTTATGTTGATTACAATATCATTACACAGCATAATATACTTTCGGTAATTTAACATAGGCCAACTTACAACCAGATTGGTATACAACCAATCAGATGTAAACAAATGCAGTCGTAAGTTGACAATTACCTATATCCTTGATATCTTCAATAGAAAAATAGTGCAGCTGGAATTAATATATTTATAATTTTGTACAGTCATTAAGTGGCTTTAAAAAAAAATGCCACAAAAAAAATACAATAAAAGCCAAACAAAACACCGTAAAAATGAATGCAACTCATGGAAGAACAAAAATAAACAGTCATTCTAGAAAACAATTATGGCAGACACATCTTTAGAAGTCATGTACTTGTGTATATTCAGCCCAAATGAGCATCATCATGTATACTCACTTAAACTTTCATTCTGTATTAACATTACATATATTTTAAATCCTTATTTCTCATGATTCTTGTCAGATCTGTTAGCTACTGCTAAATTTTGCACAATGCACAAAAAGAAAAAAAACATTTCAAAAATCCATGTCCACAATGTACAAACTACTTCCATTTTTCATGCAATCCTCAAAAAATTTTTATATATATGGGTTTTAAATTTGTAGCATAAATTGCCATCTTCCTTATTTGATTGACTGATCACAGACTGAAGCTGTTTAAGAAATGTACAGTAAAACCCAGTAACATATCCCCAAGACAAAATAGTCCATGAATGGAACGAACTGTGATGCGAATGCAAGCAGGGATATTCACAAGGCCAAATTTCACATTATAAACTAGTCTAAGAACGGCTGAGGCTTTGCCTTTTCAACTTCACCTTCTGTAAAGTAGAAAAGAAGTACATGATGCAAAGTATCGGGCTGCCCACTGCCGTCAGTCCGTGGCACTGATGACGTAAATATAGGTAAGGTTAAACTAAACAGATAGGCATTAGTAAGGTAGGCTAAATATGTTATGGCCGGTATTATTCCATCATCACAAGTATTAGGACAAATAAAATCCCTTGGACAGGTGGCATCTAACAATGTAGCTCGTAGAGAATACATCTCATCACTATAGGCCATGGGATTATTTACAGCTTCCTGGTGTAGGCCTACCGACATAGACACAAACAATGACAGGAGACACTGACTGCGACTGACTGGCAATGTCTGGATCACAGCAATCGTAGCAATGAATCTAGTGATCGACTACAGTTTTCCTGTTTTCCTATGAATGAAATATGCAAAATATATATTGTCTTTATAAGCTTTTGACATGTATTTTTTGCTGGTTTATAATCAGCCCCAAATTTTCATTTAGGAAGAAAAAAAAAAGAAAAAGAAACAGGAAAAATCGACAAAGAATGCCAAAAAGTGCAACAACCCTGAAAAGCGCAATAATCCTGCCACAAGTAAGAAAAAAATGCCGTCTCATGATGCGGTGTGCGGTCACATTTTCACGGATCACAGGTAGATGCCTAAATCTGTGAGACTTAACATCAGTTGAAGTGAATGTAATCTCGTCCTTCAAGCAGGTGCAGGCTAGCCAGGTTTTGCTCAACATTTCCAGATAAATTCTGCGGAATTGATTAAAAACAAGGCACATCAGATCAAGAATGAAAATTACATTCACTCTCGAGATAATCTTCACCAGGAGGTTGAAAGACGTATATAGAATGTAACATCAGATCAATCTTGGCAATAAAATACCAAACCTGGAGTTTTTTATGTTCTACAGGCAGCAACTCAAGTTGTTTCAGACCTGATTAGATAATATGCTCACTTTACAAAAATTCTTCAACATCACTAATTTTGTAATCTGAGATCAAAGGAATAAAAAAATTGATCACAAATCACACTTTGTTAAACATAGATTAGAAAATAACACATAATTAAAGAGCTGAATGGCATGTTTTATTAATATATTATATAGAAAGCCTGTATTCAATGGGCATTTCAATGAGAAAATAGCCATGAGAGATATATCAAGACCAATCTTGTGCTCAGCGAAGAAGTATTTTCTGATAGTTTGCTGTCCCTACAGTAACTTTGACATCCACAGACACAAACCTTAAACTGCAGGGATGAATCTCCCCAGAGAGATCCAAAAACTTGCAGGAAATTGGCATGAGAAGACAGTATGAAAAAATGGCAAACAGGTAGCAACCCAGAAATCAAACAAAATACTTACAAATGCCTTTGCCATTACATTTAGTATTGTATCTTTCTATTCCTATGCCCGGGCAATCCTGTAAATTCTGCACCCTCTTGTAAAAGAAAAGGTCCAACCTGATCTAGACCTTGACAGGAAATTTGGAAAGGGAGAAAACTGATGCAAATTTCCTGCACCAATATTTTTCTGCTTACCATTTTGACACATATGACGACTGGTGGTCTGACTTGGGTAAAATGTACAATGGGAATCCGAGGCTTCGGGGTAGTCTGAGGATGAGATTTTGACATTTTTTTTAGGTCCGAGACTTTGGCAAATACATGTATTTAGCACACTCCACCGATAATACAGTTAATGAAGGCAGAGATGTGCCAAATGACTACATCTGAACTATTGAACTTTCCAGAAGAAAAAAAAATATGGGACTAGAAGATCCTTGAGTCCCTAGGGTTGTGGGAGCAAAACCTACAGTCTCTATTACATTTACTCCTCAAAGCAGCAATCTGTGTTACATTTGCTATTTAGAATGGAAATCCCTAGTAAATGGCAGTCACCATTACATTTACTATCCAAAGTGATAGTTCCAACTATAACTATATTACTACTGGGAGTGTGGGTTGTCCCTATTTCATTTATAACTTAAAATGGCGGGCCTTATTACCTTTTCTACCTAGAGTGGCAGAGTCCATTACATTTATTATCTACAGCGTCAGTCTCTATTACATTTTCCATCTACAGCATCAGTCTCTATTACTTTTTCTATCTATGGCATCAGCCTCTATTACATTTTCTATCTACAGCATCAGTCTCTATTACTTTTTCTATCTATGGCATCAGTCTCGGTTACATTTTCTATCTACAGCACCAGTTAAATTTTCTATCTACAGTATCAGTCTCTGTTACATTTTCTATCTACAACATCAGTTTCTATTACATTTTTTATCTACAGCATCAGTCTCTACTATATTTTAATATTCTATCTACAGCATCAGTCTCAAGTACATTTTTTACCTACCGATCAGTCTCAGTTTTATTTTCTGTCTACAGCATCAGTCTCTATTACATTTTCTATCTATAGCATCAGTTCCAATTACATATGCTTGAAAAATTCAAGTAGGATTCTGTGACAGAAAATAAACATTTGCTAAAATGACTTTTACCCCACAATTATGGACTGACAATTTGATTCAGTGCAGAATAGACATGTACATATATGTAGTATCTACTAACAGTCCAGGTTAAAATTACTCATTCCTAAGCAAAAATGCCAAACTTGCCCTGTTCACGTGTGAGTGTATATGTAGGAGCATATGTTTGAGTGAGCATATTTGTGTGAGCCTATGCATGTATATGACTATGAGCATATGTGTGTATGAGCATACATGTGTGAGCTTATGTGTGAGCATGTGTGTGAGCATATATGTGTGAGTGTTTGTGTGAGAGCATCATAATAATGTGAGTGAGTGTATGTATGTGACCATATGTGTGTATATGTGTGAGCATATGTGTGTCAGTATATGTCTAATATGTGTGTGAGCATATGTGTGTGAACATGTATAAATGAGTGTATGTGTTTGCATATATATGTGTGAGCATGTTTGAGAGTACATATTATTCTAGATGTGCTAGAGAATTTAATAACAAATATAGCTGAAAGAGAAAGACCTCAAGGCCTTAGGGAACGACAGAGGAACTAAACAAAAAAATATCAAGTGAACGTAATTTTCATTCTTGATCATACTTAAACAAATACAATATAGTATTCCAAACTAACATAATCCACTCAGATCTTTCCATGTAATGATTCATCACACATGAGGGCTTCTTGACTTAAAAAAATAGGTCTATCAGTTCAGAGTTAATTTTTATTCTGCTAAGGATATATTTTTCCATTGACCGTTTCTCATATATTACCAGCTGTGTTTTCAAGTCTGTCAGTTACTCAAATGACTAGTAACAAAAAATAACACATCACAAAACCTAATCTGTATGTACCTTGCTTTCTTCATAGGTATAAAATTTCTTTTGTATTTTCTTTTCATCAACGTCACAGAACAATGACACCTGGGGAAATATCAATATATAAACTATAAAATATAAAGCCATGTAACAAAACTGTAACAGCAGACACACTGGGAAAATGTCAAGATATAATTATATGTGTTGTGTTGTGTGGCTCATCATTCGGCAACAGCGACGACCATCTGCTCACCCTATGGTTGGGTTTAGGGTACTGTGAGCACACAGAGGGCTCTTAGTCAATATTTGCCTTGAAAGTTCTCTGGCAATGTGGACAGTAAATGATGCAGGCTGCTATACAAACAAACTATATTATTATATACTGTAATCTAAACCCATATAACATAACTGAACATGCAGACAGTCTTACAAAATGTGGGAACTCAGCAAGACTGATCACAGAGATCACAATTGTTGTATGACAAAAGATTTTCAAAAAACAATCATCAGAAAAACAATCTAAAGAAAACAATGTGGCATACGAGCAACTGAATGAGGAGGTCCCATATAATAAAAAAATGCTGGATAGGATATAGAATGGAAAGTTTTAACATCAAAGCTGCACATGAGACTGTGACAGAAGTCATGAGTTTTTACACACATTACGAAGAAATCTTTTTATTATGTAATTGACATTTTCTTTTTTCTTCCTCATATGTGGCTGGCTCAAGAATTTCATTTGTATCTTGTGCCATGTAAGATTAAACTGTATACACATTTTTCTTGTGCAAGTAAGAAAAGAGAAAATATCAATTTAAAAAAAACATCATTCGTGATATGCATAGTTAAGGTAAAACCTCAAGACCTTTTGGCATAGTTTCATGTATCAATCATTGTTATATAAAACCACTCACTCCCAGCTGGGCAAACTTACTTTGGCTCTGTTTTGGGCTGACAGACTACGATAAAGTTTGCGACCTTGTTTGCCTGCATTCCAGATGGAAAATTGTGCCCACTGCCCCAGGACTTGCTGCTCCAAATATTGGACTCTCAGCTGCCATATTGTTTCTCTATGCATGTAGAAGATGAACAAAAAAATAGTTATTTAACGAGAATGACCAATGAGCCATTTTGACCATCAGCCAATTACTTTCCTTTGCCAAGTCCAAGAGGTATAACACAAGCATCGTAAGGAAAGAAAAAAAATCACTTTTTCTCTTGCTATTTAAAATGTGAGGAACAGAAAATTCTGAAAACTTTACCATGTGATGAAATATTTTTCTCATATTTGTTGCATTCAACAAGGGGAAGCAGCATAGCTGGCTGAAAAAATGGCTTATTCAAATCCAAATTTTCCAGAGTGGCTGAAGGCATAAAGACAACATAACATACCTTTATCAGGATTCTAAGATGTCGGATAGAAATTTAGCTGAGGCCCTTCATCTCTGCTCTGTTTTCTATCACGAGAGGTAATTTTGAACAGACATCCTCTTAAGACTGCATGACATTTTAGGGATAAAATTTTACTTGTTTGTCTCATTTATACCCACTCTTACTGTTCTCATTACAAAGTATAACAACTGCTAATGATGTTACTGATGCTGATGTCACTATTGCAACACTGACTTATCCCCTTCCTCCCCCCTACTCCTCCACCACAGTTCAGAATAAAATAAGACGGTGAGTGGCCATGGCTGAATAAAAAATTGTCTCTCTCTCTCTCTTTTTCTTTCTCTCTATTTCAGTGTGTGTTTGAGAGAGAGAGATGGAGACAGACAGATAAGGAGAAACAGAAAGAGAGGGAAGTTTATCAGATACATATGAGATGTGGGCAGAGAGTTGAGGGAAAAATCAGAAGAAGGGGAGGGGAGAGAGAGGGGGGATGATCAGAGAAAATACTACACAAAATAATGAAACATTTTTCTATGGACATTTTTAAGCAGAAAAGGGGAAATAAGGTATATTCCAAAATCAGTTACATAACTGAGGGAACACTGCCCACAGAAGGAGTTGCCTATATAATATGGACATATCTGAATAATCATCTCTCATCATGAGCTGTCTGATGTGTGCAGAGCATGCACATATGTCAGCATGTGTGCAAATATTTCTCGGTCATGTGACCTATCTCAAAATACCTCAGATGAACTGTTTCGTTGACAAACAGCAGAAACATTTGACCATTTTCACTCTCTGTTGTCACATTCAGCAATTCTGGCATTGTGCTCAGGCAACAGATTGTGGGTTGTGGGTAACCTTGTGGGTTATGGCTAACCTTGTGGGTTATGGCTGACCTTGTGGATTTGTGTGACCTTGTGGGTTGTGGGTGACCTTGTAGGTTGTGGGTGAACTTGTCAGTTGTAGTGACCTTGTGAATTGTGATGAACTTGTGGGTTGTGCATGATCATGTGGATTGTGGGTAACCTTGTGGGTTGCTTGTGATCTTGTAGGTTGTAAGTAACCTTGTGAATTGTGAGTGAAGTTATGGGTTGTAGGGGACCTTATGGGTTATTGGTGATCCTATCACTTGTGGCTGACCTTGTAGGTGAACTTGGGTTATAGATGACCTTATAGATTATAGGTGACTTTGTGAGTTGTGGACGACTTTGCGGGTTGCAAGTGAACTTGGGTTATAGACAACCTGTGGGTTGTAGGTGACCTTGGGAGCTGTAGGTGACCTTATGACAGACTTACTCACTCTGACACAGAAAAAGTCTCTGCTTGAGGATGATATCTGTACATCAGGAGATCTCTGTCCACTCGTATCACTGGCCCACCCAACTCTAGGTGACGGTAGAAAAATATCAAATCCTCAGGCGTCCCCTGTAGAAACAATGGACTAGTTGACAACTAAAGGTTTGGGTTATGCAAAGAAGGGCAAATTATAATAATAATAAAAATAATAGAGAGCATTTAGTATTTATATAGCACTAATCCCCATACCCTACAAGATACCCTTTCAAACCTGGGTCAAGTCAGGAAATGTGTGTAAATTGTCTTTCCCAAGCACAAAATGTCGGGACCAGTCAGGATTCGAACTTTAGATCTCAAGTCCGAAGGTCCAAACGTTAAGCCACCAACACCACTTATGAGAAAATAATTCTAGCTCAGGCTGTGTGAGACAATCAAGTTCTCAAACTGCGTGGCCAACTATGTTATAAACTTTGGTTCTCTGTCGTGTCTTACACTGTTATAGTTCTACAACATTTATTAATAAAATGTTGTTCAGAACTGACTGAAGCCAATTATTTTTATGTGATTAATTTGTCAACAAAAATGCACATTTATATTTAAGACCATTGAACATGATTGGTACACATAATACAATAACAATAATAATGATAATAATATCATTAATGATATTAAAATAATATGACTATTATAGGTCACATATAGAAACTGTAGAAATTACACTAACAGCTCGGTTTACTGACATTCTAATAATTCCTGACATTGAATCTCTGATAGCACACTCAACCTTTATTGCATATTTGCACACTCTTACTTTTGCTGAAAGCAGAGCCAGGAAAGAAAAAAAATTCTTTTTCAAAATCGAAAAAAAGAAGTTTAGCACTTTTTTCTTAAACTATACCCAGACTGCTCCCCTTCAGCACAACTCAATTAATGTCACCCTCAAAAAATTAAAGACAAACATAAGAATAAACAGCATTCACTTATTCTTGTCATATTGAATATGACAAGAATAACCCATTGCTGTTTGACTTTCTCAACAACCTAACTAAGCCTCTATGATCAACTCACAATGTCTGGTTAAGCAACCTACAACATCCATGATCTACAACATCCACAACCTCCAACATCCATGACCTACAACATCCACAACCTATAACATCCACAGCCATCAACATTCACAAAGTGTAATATCCACAAACTGTGACATTCATATCCTACAACATCCATAACATACAACAATCACATAATCATCATGTTACATTTCTATAATGCTATAAAAAACAAATCCTGCTGACATGAGCTTAACCCTCACTCTTCTCTCATATAACACATGATTTCAGCTGGACAACCGAGGCAAGAAAGCTGGCCAGTCTCTCAAATCGCAAATGTTTATCTTACCTTTCCCTTTTCGCTAAAGTTTCCAACTGCATCAAAAACTTGCCGGTGACAGAACCAGGTTGGCATGATGAGTGTCGGTCCATGTGAGGTATAGATCTGGAAGAAAAGACTTTTTGAGTGCGAATCAAAGACCATACTTAATAAGTGATTCAAGTTAAAAAGTGTTCTTGTCATAAATAAACACATCAAATGTTTCTTGACAAAGTAATAAGATTTACTTATATTTGTTGACCAAATTTTTGTCATCACTAAAATCTGGTGATCAAGACTGCTATGAATTATTCAACCTGAGATATGCCTTCCTCACTATGGGATAACAATGAAAACAACAAAAATTCTGTTATGATATCGATAGTCTTTTTTCTTTTATCAATATTCTTTCTCTTTCTGCTTTTTTTTTGCATCAGCAAAGCTACAACAATAATTATTTTCGGACTCTAGGATCATTTGTTCAAACTGCCCATATATCAGGTCATTTGGCGAAATAAGGTCACAGAACAAATTGAACTAAGTGTAAATAATTGACCCCAATCATGCAAAAACTATCAATATGAAAAATGCAAGCAAACTGTAAAAATTTTTGTACTGACATGAAGATCTGCCTTTCTACCATTTGACAATATCCTCTTTGACTTGCTGTGACCAACAGGCAACACGTCATTGCAGCATCATTGTGAGAAAATGAGGTGTCTTTTTTTGTTTTTGTTTTTCTTAAGCCTTTCAATCCAAAGAAAGTAGGATTATCTCAGCTTTTAGAAGTTGCCAATTTTTATGAGAAATTTTGTGGGTAGTTAAATTTGGAATTTGGAAATTTTGCCCGGACAGCGGCACGCAGCCTACTCTTTCACTGATTTTGAACTGCCAAGGGTTCTTTAACGTGCGTAACGTACACATGGGACCTCTGAAATATATTCACCCTTATCCGAGAAGGCTAGACATCAGGCTTCCCTACCCGCTGGAAGCCAGGGGACTATTGAGTCACTAAAAATATGCGGGTTTTCGATCTTCATGTCCTTCCATCTCCCGATGCAGGACCCGCGAGTCAATCCCGGCCTGTTTTCTCCGTGAGCAGACGCCAAACCACAGAGCCACTGCGTCCTCCTAATGAGGTGTCACTAAAAATACACTGACTTTATGTAGAGTGATTACATACTGTGGGACAGTTAGACTTTGGCTTCTCATTGGCTAACCTGGCTCTCTGATGGGCTGAATGTTAGTTACTAGGTCAGTATTAGCATTTTCTCTGTGCATGCTATTTATTTGAACTAAAATCTGTTTCTTTAATTGAGAAAGTTCCGATTTCAACAAATCATCCCATTTGTCATTGCCTATTTTTCTTGATTGTAAAGTCAGACATTTGAATCATACTATTATTGAATGGAATAGCTTTGTTTAGTTTTGCATCATTTTTTTTGTCTCTAAAATAAAATCTCTTAAGATATTTATTATGTAAAGAACCAAAATATACATCTTTATGATAATTTTTATTTTCAAAACAGCCAGGGAAATTCAAGATGGTTTCCAATTTTACTTTCTTCTTTGACAACTGACAACTTTTACATGTCAAGAACCGGCCACTTGGTCAGGATTATGAAATGCAGACTGATTTAACAGTAATGAAATTTTAATCTAAACCTCAAAAAACTGACTTTCGACCATCTCTTTGGCGTTAAGTAACGGATGTGGTATGATGTGTGATAATTTAGATTAGAGATCTGATGTCAGAAAAAAAAGACCTGGTAAATACAAACTGTGATGTTTTTCTTTATAAATTGATGCCCGATCTTCATGTCTGACAAATTATCAGCGCTGACACAAGATGTTTGGCATCGTTTGGATCTCCTGCTGAAAGTGAATTCCAAGGCCAACAAAGACACAGTCCATTATTTGGCATGACCCACAATTGTGCAGTTGCAGGTCTTTCGAGATCAAGTAACACAGTCAGAGAGGATAGAAAATGAGCAGGAGGTATGTCGTTCTGACCTGCGTAAGAAGCTGCTCAGGAGAGAGGGAATTTGCCCACTGAGTGTAACGCTCAGTTGATCCTGCCGGCTCTCTATGAAATTGACAGCCAACAATCTGAAAAAAACACACAAGTTGATGAAGTTTTAACTTATGCAGATCAGCTTAAAATCCTGCATATTACTGGTCAAATGATGAAGACTATTATTATTTCTAACATATGGCAACCTAAAATTGTTTTCAACATATAAGACAAATATGGAACAATCTGAGATAAAGAAATAACAAGAAAAGTCCTAGGTACTGCAAATGAACTTTTTCTTTTTTTTTTCGGTGAATCGAATTTTTACAGTCCAAGAGTCCTAGCTCTGAATTTTGCATGGGCACAAAATCTCACAGAAATGCAAACCTTGTGTTACCAACAGAACAAAAAAGTAGGTAAAAATTTCTGTTCAACTCACTGAGTAACCCCTGAGATGATATAGTTTGTGAAATAATCTGCTAAGGCATATTATTACCAAATGCCTTGACAGTGCTTGGTAAAAAAAACTATGTATACGTGTATGGCAACACTCAGCACTACTAAGACCTCAAAAACCAAGAGTCAGGGCTCTGGCTATCAAAAGTCACAGGGAAATTCTGTGCAAGGTCTGCATCTTTGACAGTTGTAATCCTGACACTTCACCCGAGAGATATGGAAATCAGAGGAATGAAGTTAAAAACTTTGTATCAAATCTGTGATAATGTTAGCACTTAACTGCATGGGGGTGGGCTTGAGCAACTGTCAGCTGTTTCTCTATTCTATCTTTATGCATGACATCATCCTGAAAGACAACAACATCACTTAAAGCTGCAAACATTGCTTGTCCAGGAATAAAATTTTATTATTGATATTACCTGAATGATATGAGCTGTATTTCCTATATTTCTTTTCTAATCCATTTACTTCAGATGGATTTTCAGATGCTTTTTTCTCTTTTTTTTTTCCCTTTTTTGTTAGTGTGACATTATCTGATAAAATACAGCCAAATCAAAGTGACTTGTCTACTAGATAACCTTACCTGCCAAAACTGTGTACATAAGCAGTAGATCAATAAGAATGAAAAAAATAGTTTTCTGCTTCAAAACTGTAATCACATTAATAATTCTGTGGGAAGTAAGGATACTTTACAAAACTGTCACAGAGGGAAAAAGAAGGAGAAACCATTTAGTCAGAAATATGCCAGTTCGGAAGGATATGTCCAATTTTGCAGTTTTTGGAATTTGGTTTACATCAGGCTTGTGTAAATGGCCACATCTGTGTCACATGACTCAAAGAGTACTGAATTACTTGATTAATAAGGTCACCACTAATTTCCAGTCCACAAGACATCCAAGCTTTGTGCAAAAATTAAGATTTTTTTTACCTATTACTTACTGCATCTAGAAAACACAGATATTCTCCCCTGCTTTGAGCCACAGCACAGTTTTTGGCAAACCCAACTGAAAGGCATAATGTGAAAGGACAATATTAAATATAAATAAGGTCACAGCTCAAATTTTAATACTGAATTCTAGTGACATTTTTTTAAAAATCAAACTTCATTCAAAAAAGTGTAAAATCTATCAGCATATCTCATCAATACTTGGGCTGATTAGATCCCAGATCACTGAATATAGTCAAATGTGCATCGAGAATCTGATATAAGAATGGCAAAGATTTCACTCAATGATAGCTCATTCACATGAAGAATAAAAAAAAAAAAAAAAAAGACATAAGAATCACATACTACAGAAATGAAGTGATGATTAGAAATCACAGTGGTTAAAATATGGATCTGAATACTGCATTTTCAATTCTTTGTATGAAATGTGTCCATGCACAATTAAAACAGATACAGTTTCTCAGAAAAAAAAAAAAAATCCATAGCAAACAACAATTTATTCGAAAACTTGTAAGTTTGATTTTATTTTTTCAACTGTGTCATTTATTCAGGTAATACTGAAGATAGTATCAGTCACAGGCCTTGACTAAAACTGTTTGCTATATGGTCAGGTGAACATTTTACTTCCTGGAATGCTTTTTTGAGATAACCACCCACAGCAGGTTGAAAGATGAAATTGAATGACATCTGGAATGTACATTGAAAAATCTATATAATCTGCAGACAACATCATAATTATTTTCCAGTGAGTGGCTGGTTGGGTCAGTGAGTGAGTAAATATAATGTAAGTCTGGCGACTGATATATTCACCTCCCTTAGGCTTGCCAGCCTGTCCGCTAATGTTGAGAGACACTCCTCGATCCTCCAAACATTTTCTCCAGCTTTCGATAATCTTCAAGCTATCATCCTATGGTTGTTGAAAACAAACAAACAAATTAAGTAACAGTCAGAGCTAATACCTTTAAGCTATATGCACTGGCACTATATATATATATCACAGGTGCATTAACTATGTGTACTGCTCATGAGCTGGCAGTGTACATTTGTATTAACTTCTAGTTGTGTGCTGGTAGTATAAATACCTCAAGGCTACTATGTACGCCAGCCATCCAGATCAATACAGAATCATAGTGAGCACTGCATTTCTCTGGCACATTTGTAGTTCCAGAGTTCAGTCTGCAGGCCTACTATGTACCAGCTGAATCTCTAAAGGAGATTCCACCAACCCAGGTTTGATTTTGGATAATAAAACCAACTATTTTGATGAGGTCCAAAAGTTTATTGAGTGCCTTTCCTTTCAGTTGACGCCAATAAAATGATGGAGATGATCTTTTAGCCTTGAAGTGAAAACAAATGTCATTGAGTCTTTAAACATCGAAAACCCAAAAACCGAACAAACTACTACATACAAATATCTCAGAATTAACTTAGATTATAAATTAAACTGGTGCACTCACACAGAAAACATGAACATCAAACTATGATGTTTCAAAGACAAGCATTGTCCTAAAAAGCTAAAAAAATCATTTCTGATGTTAAACGGAATCCTGAATATGCTTCATCAAACTTAAAATGCATGACGACCCTTCTTCTTCAAAAAAAAAAAAACTTAGGACAAAAAGACATAAAAATTCTTTTATATCATGGGAACATAGGCAAAGTATATGTATATAGATATATAATATGTACGTGATATGTCTGTCTGTATGTATGTAGATCAATGTATATATATATGCTGTATAATATATAATAACATGTATGTATTATATATGCCTGCATGCATGTCTGTCTGTCTGTATATATGTATGCATATATGTATGTCAGTGTGTCGATGTGTACGTGTATGAGTATGTAAGTATGTGTGCGTGCGGGCATGTAAGTATTCCTGTATATTTGTGTATAAGTATGAATGTTCACCTGC
>JBCEWB010405292.1:0-20548 GCA_039654565.1 Peronia peronii
GATAGATAGATAGATAGATAGATAGATAGATAGATAGATAGATAGATAGATAGATAGATAGATAGATAGGTTATGGATTCTCTGATTTTCGTTAATTCTTATGGAATTGATTACGTATCTTGTTTCTGTAGCATTTTTAAACAAGATTTAAGATAAAAGAAAATTGGGTAGGGCTTGGTGGGTGAGATATGGGAGGCAGGGAATATAGGCTTACTTAATTAATAGGTCGACAGAGTACATTTATGTTTAAAATCTCTCACTGAATTTGCCTTTCAAGAAGGAGGGGGAAAAAATGAAAGAGGAGAGGAAGATGGTTTACTTTATGCTCCTTCATACGTTGTGCCTGTAAACTAAGTCGAAGTTATGAAAGAGCATATGGATTTGTGTGTTTTTATTCTCCTCTGCTCATGTGTTTGTGGAGCACACTGGAGGATGGAGCTTTAGACTTAAACTGTGAACTTTATCGAGTCCTGACACGAAAGTGGACCATAATTCTATAATGTAGTCTACAGTAGATGTATTTCTTAAACCAAAAGAAACGAGAAGCCAGAGGAGGGAAGCACATTATGTCAAAGGTGTTTGTAAGGTGTTTGAAAGGATGATCCAGCATTTTCATTTGCCTTGAGATCTTCATTAATTACACTACCTTGGGTTAGTTTAGAATCTATGCGTGATCACATTTTTTTTTCTATAGTGCTTGAAATAAAATTTTAAAAAAAGAAAGAAAGAAAGAAAGAGAGAAAGAAAGAAAGAAAGAAAAGAAAATGTTCTCAGAATGTTTATACATGTATTGTGCACCACAAAATGTTGATCACATCTCTTTCTTCTCGTTTCGTCTTTATGCAACCAGAGATTACATGTACATGTAGCCTACTTTGTTATTTATTGTTGTGGCACGATTACTTGGGCACTTGAAGTAAGCTTACGAATGTATAACAATGCTGTGTGTCAAAGACACGGCATGGGTCTTGCTCTACAAATCGAAATTAATAAAGCAAACTCGTGAATATTCATTCAGGCATAACGAGACAGGCCAGATGATCATTTCCGAAAATCTTTAGCAGTCTCTAGTTCAGCTTTTTTTTTTTTTTTTGCGGATAGTTTTCTTTCCTATTTAGACAGTTCAGAATTTTATGCAACCAGCCCGGTTGTCCTGTTTGACACATGTAAACATTAAGTTGCTAACGGTAAGAATGGCATGTATTCTTTGTAAAATAGATGTAAGTTTAGGTCTTGTTCACTTGGAAAGAATGCTGACTGATTACAGTTATTTGCTCGTGTTTATTTTTTCCTACTTTTTATTTCGTTTTTTATTTTTTCCAGTGGGTACTGACATGCAACGCTCACTAAATCTAGAGCTAGGTTCTATAGCTCTAGATCTAGATTTCTGGATTCTAGAGCTAGCGTTAAAGATAGTAGATTAACAAGATACTACACTGTAACGGGCAGGCAAAGACTAATGGCGCCGTGGACCCAGATTGGGACAGGAGCGGTAAATTATCCCATCTAGACGTTGAAGTAAAACGGAAAATAGAACGGATAGTAAATCTGCGCGCGAGAGCATTACAATCATGTACTTTTCATTTTTACTTCAACAAACTTAAATGACAAGAAAAGAAAGCTTTCCGAGTTAGGAACGCAAAAGTCGTGAAATATAAATATTTAATTATGAGACACACAATAGAAAAATACACACACATTAGTTTCATTTTCATGCCTGGCAATAAATTACCGTTACGCGGCCGACAGGTGATCGGGATGTGGGGAGAGGCGGACGGGATAGGAAATTCCCGTTGGTGATTTTTTTTTAATGCACTGAACATGTTGTCCTGTTAATGGCTAGATCCATTCTTTCACAGTTACATTTTACGTTACGTTCTTTGTACGTCTTTCAACCTCCAGGTGGAGGTTATCTCGATACACAGTTACAGGTGCATGTCTGCAATCACCTAAGTTCAACATTCTGTCTATAGGGTATAATACCTCATTTTCTTTATTCTGATTTCTGTGCAAGTTTTCTTGTACGGTAGTGGCTTGGTGATATTTATTTATTTATTTAAATTTAGTTACATGTATTTATGTGTATGCATATCTTCAATCCAAAGGAAGGAGGATCATTTCGGCTTCAAATGCATGACTTCTGAATACGTGTACATTTTGCTGGATAGACATACAGGGTGTCCATACAATCTCTTCACAATTCACAATGGCCACTCCTTAAAATTGTAAAGAGACTTTATTGACATCCTGTATATTCACCGTATCCGAGAAGATTAACTCTCTGCTCAGTCAAGAAGGCAAGGAATCTTTTCTGTTTGTTCCTGGATAAGATTTGAGGCCGCCGCGCCGCGACCCTTTCATCAAAAGACAGATGCTTGGCTCCTCTCCCACCACACCGCCCCCCCCCCCCTTTTTTTTTTCTTCTTTTTAAATTTTTATTTGTTTTTTTTATATATATACACTAATTTCAGTCAAAAAAGTAGGATTGTCTCAACAGTAGACGAGTTTATACATCATAGTTCTTCCCTAGTTTGTCTAACTACCGGTACTCCACTAACTACCGGTACTCCATCACTGAGCCATCATATTTCTCATCAGGTTACCCAAATAGTGTTTTCATTGGCCCCAGTTGCGTCACGGCAGAACAGCGCATCTTTTTAAGGAACTTTCGCTCAAAAAGAGAGTGACTGATTCCATACTCAGAGAAGAAATCTGGTGAGGCGGAATAGAAGAATAGAAATGAAATACCACAAGGCCCACTTAAGTCCTCTCTAGTAGCCTGAAGCCAGCAATATACAGACATAAAAATGCGAAAGGAATATCAAGTAAATATTCTCTCTGTCACGTTGTTTTTTGTTGAATTATAATTAGACACCCCCTACCACATGTCCATCCAGCAAGTTTTGCACTGACGAGCAATCAAGCTGTGTATTTTGTTTTTCTTAAGTTTTTCAATTATCTCGGCTCTAAAGTGACTGCCTGCTTTTGCAGGGAATTTTTGTGGGTAGAAATTTGGAATTTCAAAATTTTGCCTGGACAGCGGCACTCCGCCTACTCTTCATCGATTTTGAACTGCCAAGGGTTCTTTAACATGCATAATGTACACACGGGACCTCTGAAATATATTCACCCTTATCCAAGAAGGCTAGACGTCGGGCTTCCCTACTCAGACCGTTGAGTCACTGAAAAATGCAGGTTTTCGATCTTTGTGTTCTTCCATCCCCCGATGGCAGGACCCGCGAGTCAATCTCAGCCACAATCTCATCGACGTGACTTGTTTTCACCATGAAGCAGGGACGAAACCACATGGCCTTGGCCACCTCCGATCAAAAACAATGCTCTGCATGACAAAGGGTGACAAAATTGATATGTACATGTATTTGTTAGCATTAAAATTTGTTGCCAGCTTTTGCTGTTGAGAGGTCATTAAAATATTTTAGGTCATGATGAATTTGCCAACCCCTATCATGCTCAACTTTCACGAACGTGCGGTAAGAATATTATGTGATCTGTGATCTGATTCCGATGGTCTGGTCTCCAGCATACAGTGAAGTCCACATAAAGTTAACTCTCTGAAAATAAATTCTTGCTTGAAGCCAACCTCTCTTGGCAGTCGTCCTTTTTGTAGCTTTGCATTAGTCAGTGTCAACCTTATTTAAAGTCAACATTTTTTGGGGATCCAGATGGGTTAACTTGAACCAGGCTCGACTGTATATGATTTTTTTCCTCTCCCATAATGAGTTTGTTCTATGTGACATGAGGAAGCTCTTTACTTCAAATTTTTAATGTGCCATTTTTGATTCATGACAACTGTGGGGGTAGAATGTGTACACTTAAAGTTCAGTACCAGTACATAACTTTGTCCACTGAGAAAATATTTTGGAGCAGTTCTTATTCATATCACATATCTGTATACAAAAATGTAGTATTAACTATATGTACATAAATTGTATACATACTGACTGTTGGATTCTTATTTGTCCTCAGCTAAAATTGCTTTCAAGAAAAGGAAAAGTTAAACCAGGGAGTCATGGAAAAACCTCCAGGACATGATCGATCCAAGAAACCCAAGGTAGATGAGAATGAAGAGGAGGATCCTGTAACATCAATGATAAAAAAATCAGGATGTCTGGAATTAAGCCTCGCAGTAGAAGAATGTATAGTAGAGAAACAAAATTGGAGACTGTGCCAAAAGGAAATATTAGAATTTCAACAATGCATAAAGACTGGTAAGAAAAAATTTTAAAGGATGATTTTCACCAGAAGTATAATCGCATAAACTTTCTTTGTCGGATTGTTTTGTCACCTTTCATGCTGACAACGGATGCATGGTGAGACATGTAACCACTTAAATGTAGTTCTAACAACAGTATGAGATATGTCCAAATAGTGGTCTCACATATGCGGTAGTTGGTACATCCATAGTCAGCCCGCAACCAATCATTCCTTCGTCCTCTTTGATCAAATGTTTCAATCACAGACCAGTGTTTCACATCTATATATAAAGAATCTTTTGATAGACCCCGCATAGCTGATGACTGGCAGATGACCTAGCGATAAGAGCCCAAATCAGGTGTATAAATAATCTGCTTGTTCATATAACAATTACATGTGGTAATAGTAGTAACACTGGATAGATCTAACAGTCTACGCTTCTGATTGCCTGTGGAGAAAGTAGAGGATGGGCACTGGTTGGCTCGGGCTCAGTGGACAGGATTGAGTGCTGGTGGGGGTTAGCAGAGGACGAAGTGAGGGAGATTTACCATATCGCTGATACTTAGACATCAGCTTAGTACAGGACTGCAAAACTGGCATATTAATGATGGAGTGATTAAATGTATGTTTGTAAAGCTAAGCTTCTGAAAGAATTTGATCCATCTGTTCCTTCATACACACTGATCTAGTGTTTTCCTCATACGATGAAAACCACGTCAGGCTTAGACATTTTTTTTTCTATAACATATACTATACAAGAATTATTATATGCTTATGAAAACTTCATGTCATACCCAGACATGCATGCAAAGTTTTCAGATATATTAATCTCATTGTAGATCCAACATACAGGTGTATAGTATGTGAATATTGCATTGACTTGTAGTTTCTGGAATATTTTTCTTACACTTGGCTAAAACATACATGTTTATTTAATTTTAAGTGAACCTGAATGCTGGTGCATAGTTAGATACACACTGCATCTTATTTTTGTAAAGAAAAAATTGGAAATACTTTTTATGAGACCTGTTAATCTTGTTCTTTATTTATATGTTTGTTTTTGAGAATTAAACAAATGCCTTAAATCAAATTAATCTTGATAGTTCAGATGTTGATTCTGTGGTTATAGCATAATGAAAGCTAGTACAGTGGTCTCGGCCTAAGAACCCGCCACCTAAGAGCCCAGTCCGCCTAAGAACCTGCCACTGCTGTGAAACGGAATTTTTTCTCTATAATTTATCCCTCTAAGAACCCCCTCCCAAATCAAAAGAATGCCTAAGAGTCCGGTGTCAGACCAAGACATGCGAGTACTTATGGTGTAATTTCACATCATACTGTCCACTAGAAAGAACGCACAGTGCTAGATGTGCAGAAAAATGGGGACGGGGGTGAAAGGAACAGGTAGACAAAGGAGTGGAAGTGATGGTTGATGTGTGACTGCATAATCAGGCCACATTGTTGACTAACCCATAAGCATTTCTTTGTTTGACAACACATGGGGCAGCACCCATGGTTGGCTCTGTGGATAAGGAGGAGTAAGTTTTGCCTCCTGACTGCTCAGTTGTTTTGCTATTTTGGTTGGTCTGACTAACTGTAAACACTTGAGTCACTCATGTGATTGGTAGAGTAACATAGCAATATCATGTTTTCATTCGACAATTATACCGTTATGTGAAAACTCATTCAATGTTTGAACGCTGGGCATTACTGATGTAATTATACACCAAGAAAAGTCATTATCATACCTCATTACAACACACACACAGGGAAGAAGGCTGTACTTATTCACATAGTAAAATTTTTAACCAAAGCTAACGATCAATTAATCATAGCAGTGAAGACAATCTGTGGTCAGACTGGTTGCATAATTTTTCAATCCCCCTAAGAACCCATTGGTCTAATAGGCCGCTTTTTTTGTCTCCCCGGCAACCGGGTTCTTAGGCGGAGACCACTGAAATGCAAATCTCGAAATGTCATTCTCAATTCTCAGCACACCATTATTGAGCTTATTTGTCTTTCTGTTGTCAAACTGCTTTTTTTTTTTTTTTTCAAAGTTGCTTTGACTTACTAATTTTCTGCTTACTTACATTAAACTTAATGTTTGCCCCTCACCTAGTACTAGAACTTCATCATAGAATGTTATACATGTACATGTAATATCTCTATGATGTATGCAATGCATGGACATTAGACATCTTTACTGTGATGCATCATCTCACAAGGTAATGAAATACATGTACATGTAATAGCATTTCTCATGGTCACTGGGCTCAATGTTTTATCCACAGTGATTAATGTCTGCCTTTGTGTGCAATACTACATTCATAAAACTATAAAAAGCTATGTAATTATAGTATGCTATATTACATGAACAGCTCCTGAAATAACTTCTGGTAAATGACTAGTGAAACTGAAAGAGACAAAAAAACAAGACAAGAGAAAATGCAGGAAATTTTAAAAATATGACTTTATTTACAGACCCAACTTAACATCAACTTCTTATCTCAATTGCCACAAATCTCACATGATCACCTTCCATTTTATCTTAAGTTTGAGAATATGCTTTCTTATTCTCCAGTGATCTTGCTGGCAAACATATTATTTATTACTATTTTCAGTATCATTACACGACATCTCCTACTGCATACAATATATATGTAAATGTATTATTACTATTATGTTCAGAGTTCCATGGATTCCATTTGAAAGGAGCACATTTTCATATGGGCTCAATTCACAGCAGTCCAAAACAATCCAGCATTTTCAGTCTCTCCCTTACATGCATTTCTTTCATGTTTACAAAAAATATAAATGATACATCATCATCGCAAATGTGCATATGCCCGATTACTCTCACAAATCCTGTGAACCTCTTGTTTCTTTCTCACAGCTCGTCCCTGTGAATGAAAGAACAAGATGTAAAGAATCAAAGTAATACATATAGACCTATATCAACTATATGAATATTATACTCAATCCATTGTTTTTATCTACTTAATATGATACTTGAACTTTTGCATAAATGGTTCCACCGAAAAAAATTTTGTCATTTATTTCCCAGAATTTTGTTTTTCTTTTTTTCAAGTACCCTATCATGACAATACAGAAGCAGCCTACAAAATACAATTTGACTATTGAAGCACAATGTTTCTAAAGAACTGCAACATTTGCCTTCTTATTTTACAAGCTCATACACAGGATAAATTTGCTACTTGTCAAATATGATCTGGCAGTAAAGGCCGAAGTGAACCAATTTAGTTCACAAAGGAGTGAGAACAAAATAAAAACATCTCAACTGGCTACAGAGATTATTTCAGCACTATCTGGATGACATTTTTGCTGCACCTTGAAAATCCCC
Organism: Peronia peronii; assembly: GCA_039654565.1. NCBI lineage: Eukaryota > Metazoa > Mollusca > Gastropoda > Systellommatophora > Onchidiidae > Peronia > Peronia peronii. The sequence goes on from JBCEWB010405292.1 coordinate 7,574, forward strand.
TACGGGGGCCCGAGGTATATAAGTAGGTTCTTTACTTCCACCTGCAGGCAATGAAAACCCGCCATCAGTGGCATGTCTCCCATAGAATGCCATCCTCAACGTTCCAGTGATATCACTTTTCTCTCTCCTTGCTCCTGTCTTCCTGTCTTTCCTCTCTTCTTGACATGTAAATGTAACTTAGTGTATTTGGCACAATATGGCCATGATTATGCTGATGTGCCATTAAACCCCAACACAAATAAACAAACAAACAAACAAGCACCTTGAAAAGCCTGAACTACATGTATAGTCGACCACACCTGAGTCGAACCCTTACAAGTCAACTTTCAGATGAGCCAATCTTTTTTCTTGAAACAGGTCCCACTGCTTCTTTACTCTATCAAAAATCATATTGATGAATCGATGTCGACTCATCCGTATTCACTAATGAGTCAATCTTTTTCTCCTGTCCCCGTCCTTATAAGATCAAAGGAAAAAGCAACATCTGAGTCGATGTAACTAATCTCAGCTTGCGCTGCACTTCATCTCAACACATTTATGCTCCTCCCATCACGCGACAGCACTAGTATAGGTTAACTTCAACTGTCAACTGACTCACTAAAACTAAACAGGACTAAACCCTCCCTCAGACTATGTGATCAGAGGCCGACCGGCCATTGTCTCTTCCTCCTTTTCACACCTCATCCACGATCTTCCCCGTCTAGCCCTGGATGTTTTGTACTCACACCGCACACCAACTCCCAGCTGCGAAAGTGTCATGCAAATTCGCGTAAGGGGGGTAGGAAACGTAGTGTCCGCGACCGTCTTTGATGTGGGAAATTCTCCGGTCGCACCACAGTTCACATGCGGACGTTATCCCGAGAAAACCGCAGGCAGTCGGCCATTGTTCTTCTCATCATGGGGAATTTGCTCACCAGACTAGAGTTGTAAAAAAATCCTCCTCCCCTCCCCCTACCCACTCTCTTATTTTTACTTGCGATTTGGCCGATTAGACTTAGACACTTTTTCACTAAGCTTTTGCGGTCAAAATGAGAACAGTGAGGTACAGCCTCTCTCCACCCCACCCACAGATAGATTCATCGCATGTAATGTTTATCATCTTGAAAAAGACCTAGTATAGAGGCAATACATGTTCAATGTTTCATAACATGAAGCGGTGGGAGAAGCGTTGGAAGGTGACGAAGCTGCGTGTGACGATCGTGTAGAGTTGAAAATAAATGTTCAGGTGGCACAGTTGGGAGTGGTGGACATCGTCAGTTACATGACAGTGAAGCTTAAACGGCTGATGACAATGGGCGTCGATAATAATACATGTGTTGCATTAAATTCAACCAAAAGCTAGGTCGATCTCACTGAAAATGAATGGAAGAGATCAAGTTTGATGCTCGATGAAAGAATGCATAATGGCCACCAACCATTGTAATGCCTAACAATAAGTCATTCCAAATAAGTAGTGCCTATTTTTAGTTTTGTAGCTTTTAGTGACATAAAATGAGTCAAACTACGGAGGAGGCGCTCCTACCCCCCCCCCCCCCCAAATAACTCATGCATATTCCACTGTATTTCCAATATAGGCTTGGCAAAAAAAAAAAAAAAGGAAGCAGTAGCATATTTTTGACAATGCCTGATCTTGCATTTTCATTCATTTTGCTACTTTTGTAAAGACACACTGTAGTAGAGTCTCATGTGTGCTGTTGCAGCCATGCATTCCAGCATATAAAAGCCAAGGACACTGATGGGTGATAAAACTGATTATCTTCAAGACATGGCATCATTACCCTCAAGCAAACCTTTTTTCAGCTTAATATGACATGCAGTTAGCTCAACAAGATTTATTTTCTCTCTATGACATTGTGTTATCCAGAGAGCACAGTATATGCCCACTGTACCTGATTGTTGTATGCATCCATCAATTCCAATGCCAACTTTTGCTCCATTGGTATTCTCCTCTCTTTATCTCGACAACTTTCGATAATCCATTTCATTGCTCTGAATCTCTTTTGCTTTGGTCTAGCACAAACAGGGACCTGCATGGATACAATAAAATAACACCTTATTTATTAACATTTCAATACTATCAGAAGAGACAAAATACAAGCACATGAATGAACAGTTAAGAGGCAATGAATTTAAACTACTTCAAATTTATCTTCTTTCTTCTTTATTGTCATGAAATACATAGATAAACTGCCTATATCCCTTTATTTAAAGAGAAATCTGAATTCATCAATCAGCTAATGTGATCAAAATTCAAAGGTGGGCTATACTGTCGCATATCCCATGGGTAAACTTTAAGTTTTCACTATCATTGATGAGTAATAAATAAGATTTATCGACAGTTATGCCTGTCAAACACTATACAGGTATGATAGCAGCTGAAGGAAAAAAGGACTGGACAGGCATGGAAAATGCTGAGACGAGAGGTCAACTGATGCTAGGTGGCTCTTCTGCAAACACAGAAGCTAGACTTTGACGCCCACAGCTGTCATAAAAAAACACTGCCAGTGGAGCAGCACAGAGATTTGCTACATCACAAGAACTTGGAGCTAGTACAATAGGACTGAGTATTTTTATCTGGAAGACTTGCTTTTCATATTAAGACCGATAAGGTGATATCAGATGGTTTCTACTTTCCATCTGAGAATCTGCTTTTCATAATTATCCGGACTGATGGGGCAATATCAAGAGATTTTCTTTTGAACCTGCTTTTCATACCTTAATTGAAGGCGATATAAAAAGGTCTGTTTCTGAAATACCTGCTTTTTTGTCAAAACTGACACGGTGATATCAAAAGCTTTTCATCTGAAACACCTGCTTTTCATATCAAGACTGACTGGATTTTATCTGAAATGCTTTTCATAACAAAGACCTCCTTCATCCAAACACACCTGATATCGGACACCACCCTTTATCACTCTAGTAGTCATCAGAAGAGGCTGACAGTTTTCCACAGCTTGTTTGAACACCTTGATTGGGTCACACTCTATCTCAGCCCTCTCTTTGTCTGTCTGAGCCTTGTTATAGCGTTCAACTTGAATGTGCTTGATATTCTCGAAGAGCTGTTAAAAATTACAAATTTAAAAAATCAGTGCTCGCCAGAAGCAGTCTAACCATTACATTTTCATATATTTCAAACTACACTTTGAGGGACATCAAATTTAATATTTATTGCCAAACAAACACTGCCAGTGAATAGGCTGAAAGATATGTGTATCCTTTTCACTAAAAACAGCAAGGGGCAGAAAGGTTAAATTTTTTTGGAATATGCATTCACACTATTGCTTTTTGGGTCATACCTGTGCTATGGACAAATCTGATACCTGATACGATAGCACAGGAATGCTACATGGTGAGTGTGGTGACTTTCAATTACATGTATTTAAAGAATTATTACCGAATTTCTACAGAACATTTGACACACTGTTCCATTATTCAGTCATACACAAAATCACATATGGCTCTGATCTAATTATTACAACACTGTATCACAAAACAACTGCACCAGAAAGTTTTAAATATAACAAACCATGGAGATTTCTTCACAAAACCAAACATCATTTACACGTATATACAATCACAGTGAGACACATTACAAATATAATTTATTCCTTACAAACCTATGTCATGATCCAGCACTAAAAAGTGACAATAAATGGGCAAATTCTATTCTATGACATAATATTAATATTATAAAACGGCGAAAGTTTTACGTTTCAGTTGCCATGAGTTGTCACCACAATCCAAAAAAAAAAAAAAAGGAAAAGCTAAACCCAGCACTAATTTCTGTCCTCCACAAATTTCAGCGATTTTCACTTTCAATGCTTAAGAGGCAGTTAGATGTTTCTCTTTGTTTTTAAGTTTAATATCTCAATTTTCTGGGCAAATTTTACCATCTATATTTTCAAAATCTGAAGTTAATTCTCTCATCAGATCTACCTTAATTGTGAGAGCCAATCAGATTGAAACTATGGGTTGGTACTGAATCCTACATTTCAGTTCATCCACTCTTACTCTAGTTACAGAGCACTTTTAAGTATACAATCAGAACCACTTGTAACAGGAAATCACATGTAACAGGAACATTATTAATCCACATGTCCACTCCTCCTTTGACATTAATAAAATATTGTATCATATAATGGTAGTCGGTGACAGTCAAATCTCTAATAGTGGGATACCTGTACTGCTAGGCACTCACAATACAGCTGTGGGTTACATCGCTAGGAACTCTAAAACTGCATGAGGTTTATAAGTGGGTCAAATACACTATGAATGTGATCGCTTGACCATTTTTATTTCATCTGCCTTATTCACTGTGTGTGTCATAAGAGGGGAGGGGGTGGGTGGCGGTCAATAAGATCATCCATGTGGCATGGGGAAAGAGACAGGGATGACTCATTCACAATAATAAACAAAACAGGCTAAGGTGGTGGATCAACATGGAACAAAGAAAGGACTTGAATGTGTAGTTCTTTAACCGTACAACTGTGCCACAAATATATACAACAGGTGAAATGCTCTTTATAGTGGGCATCACGTATTTATACGATCTGGCCTTTCCATACTATGCCTGTCGCACCGCTGTGATATTTCTCAGTTTGCCGACCCAAAATCAGGTTTTATTGGACCCAGTTTGTCAAAACGTCATATGATAGGTATGGCTGTATCTAAGTACAAGATCTTTCAATGATCAACAATTTTTTTTTCTTAGAATAAGAGTGTGAGAAAGTCCATAGATAAAGCCGAATCCCAGCAATAGGTAACTGAAAGATGTAAGAAGAGAAATCAAGGCCACATGGCCTACTCAGGTCCTCTCAAGTGGTCTGAAACTACAATCAAAAGAAACAACGATGTGGGAGGAGAGTATCAAATACATGTAATCTCTTTGTTTACATCATATTGAAGAATAATGTAGATTCCCCTGACCACTTGTCCCACTCAGCAAGTTTCGCACTGACCAGCGATCAAGCTGTCGAGAGTACAAGTGAGCTATAATTGCTATGAATGAAAGCTTAAGTAGCCTATGTATCTATTAGTTTATATATCAGATAGCTCTGTTGTGCTCTCACCTAAGCTGTCATTAGACCACATGTATTATATTTCTTTGTAGTTACTGCTGCCCCTTCAACGTCACTGGTCTGATCTAATAAGAATAATCTAAGTCCACGTGGTCACAGGGATGATAGCTTGTAGTTTGAGCTATGATTCTATAAGATGAACATAAATACACCCTATGCGAGGTGGTTTGGTCCAAGCAGTTACATTAGGTTATGAAAAAATCTGTAATGGAAATTGCCTGTATGACGAGGGGTGATAAATTTGACATCCATATGAAATTCACATGTCTTTGTGAATACAACCCCTTCTCCTACCATCAGCTCCTTTCAAATAATATCTGTGAAGAAAGGGTGGAGTTAGGGGAGGGATTAGAGGAAGACAATGATCAGTAAGGTGGTTGATGTGTAGGCTTGCATTGTGTCACTCCCTAGCTATAGGTGGAGTCTATAGTCGAAGTAAATACCCTGAGGCTAAGCACTGGCACCGACAAGATGGGTGTTGTAGCCTTTAGGCTGGGTCGCAGTTCTAGAGTTATGCCAGGTAAAATAAACATGTACCAATAGCAACGAATACTGATGCAATGTTGATATCACATGGTGTTTCAATCACTGTATACCATGGATCAAGCAAGATCAATTGACATCATGATTACTTCGATAACTTTGCTATTCCATCCACTACCATAGCACAACTATGGCCTATTACTGTCAGTCCCATGACAATGTGCATAAAAGACTGAGTGCTAAGGTACTGTCCCAGCAGGATGAGGGGAGCAGGTGGATGAGGTAATGCCATATCCCTGATCTTTCACAGCACTCAGGCTACATTACTCTCAGCACTGTGCTGGGAACAGTGGTAGGGGGGAATCAGGTGAGTCTATCAGTGGTGCAGTACTCTTGGTTCATCCATGATTAGACAACCACATATCATTAACTCTGGGCTTTGTACTGAAGTGTTGTGTGTCAGATATCCATGTGGTCAGCTGCTCTGCTGAGACTTTTCATGACCAAATTTGTATATGCTGTAACTTTCTCTAAAATAATATGTTGTACAATCCTCAGAACTATGGTCTTTGCCGAAACACATGAAAGAAAGATTTTATCAAGGGAGACTATCCATGAAACAAAAGGTCTTTCGAGCAACAGCAGTTTTTTTATAATTCTTGAATTCATTGTATACTGCTTATAACAGAAATCAGTTATAACTATAGCAGAATATAATACTGATCCCAGCAATATGTTTTCACTAAATCTATATCATACTAAAACTTATGGCAGTTTTGTATTAAATTTTAACAAAGTGAAACAAGGCACTACCTTTCTTGTGATTTCTCTCACTCTCTCCTTGTTTCCACCTTTCATCATCATGTTTGTGAATTTTCTGTGACAGAGTCAGAGAATAAAAGAACAGGATATCAGATGACAAAGTGAAACAATCTGACAAAAGTCACAGAAACTGATAAGTTATTTAGTTCCTTAAACCTGACTGGATGAAAATAAGGAAAAGGAATACTACATTTGTCTTTCTTTGACTGACTTGTCCTCATAATATCCAGGAGACAAGTGTAGATTTGCCTCAATCTCGAAAATATCCCATGAAACTTATGAATGATCACATCAGTTTACACGCTTCTTTATTTACATTTTCTCTGAGCTCACAATAAATCTGAGCTCACAATAAAAGTTTTCAGAAAATTTCAGACTGAAATGGAATACAATTATCTTCAACAGGTCCTCAGTGACAAAATAAAAGGAATATTTCTGCAACATGTTTTATAAAATGCTATAGTGAAATTAGGGACCTTTGGAATAGCATCTCCCATTAAGGTTAAAGTTAAAGCCAAGATGAAGCCAAAAATGTGTTTCTCCAGAAACTTAATATTTCAGTAACAAAAAAATGTCGTATAAGGACCACTTCTCTAATAAAATGGTTTTTATATTACTTTATATGTATCTAATATTAATTTATAATCCTCTATTTGTTCATTATGTAATATATCAGAATATCCACATAATTCCAATGTTTTAATCTCTTCATACCATCTTTTGATAAAAAAACAAATTACAGCAACCAGATCAACATGCCAAAATCAATGTATCAATGATAAATGCATGTAATCTAACACAAAATGTCCTTTGTAATCTTTTAAATCCAAGTTTCTCCCTACAGAAGTAAATCTGTGTTATAAATTATTCAAATGTTCAGATAATATAATTCCTTGGCTTTTTTAATTCTATAAAGAATCTGAAGTCACTTCTATCCCTCCTAACACTGATTTGTGTCCAACAGCTGCAAATTAAATGCTGTTCTGAGCTTTGAATGCAAAATCATCAGCTATCTCTTTCAAATGTACAGTAAAGATTTGAGTGTGTTTTCACATTATCTAGATATACAAAGGAATGCTTTTATCATTAATTTAGATTGTATGTATCAACACTGGCTATAGCACAACTGGGTATGATAAAACAGAGATGTGATCAGGTAGTTGGGTGATGAACTTTTAAATACTGCAATAAGCAATAAAAAGAGAACCCTGATTCACAGATCAAACTTAACCCATATAGTTATCAATCTCATCCTAACAAAAATTTCCTTCCAATGAAAGGTCAAACACTGGACTCATATATATTAACAAAATATGCAGCAAGTTCAAAGGTATACCGTTAGAAATTAGAACACAAATAGTGTAAACTCCTTACTGGATATCTGCATCATAAAACAAAGGTGATACTGAGATATCTGTATTAGGTGCCTTGATTGGTCTGTGCCTCCTTGGATCTTCGTCTGCCACACCCTTGACTAGTTCATCTTTGTCTACAATTGGGTCCATATATTTTACGTCATAACTGCTTGTTCGAGTAGCTTGAAAGAAACTGAAATAATAATTAAATATTTTTATGACATAAGGCATACATATATCAATCATAAGTTGTTATTTTTTTTTAAGAATACATATGTATATTATATATATATATACATGAAAACCTGCATAAAACATAAAATCCACTTCAGAAGACATTTGGATAGAAATCAGTCAATATATGATATGAACGCAGTCAATCTGACTTGAAGACAACAGACTCTTTTTCTGTTGTAATTTAAAATATGATGTAGACTTCAAATTCAGGAAAAATGCAAACTGCATGTGCCATATTGAAAACCCCTACTTGGTTTACAGATGAAAGTTGTTGAAGAGGCACACTAAATGACAATGTTCTACACCGAATTCGTCATTCCAGATTCCAATCTGCCTGAGGAAATTTTAGGTCCAAGCCATTTCTTTTCCTTAGCTAAAAAAAGGAATAGCTACCATATAGGCCTACACCTCCCTTTAACAACATGTCCCTAACCCCACAGCAAACGTGATATTGCACAGGGGTATAATAACATCTGTAAGAACAACTCTTGCATAAACATATTATCGCTGAAAGCCGAGGTTGTTGAATGGAAGATAATGCATCAGTACCATACTAGGCTTCACAGGTGGGGCATTTGTAATCTGTGATATGAGGGTGGATGGAATGAACAGGAGACATGGGTTGAGGGAAAGAATGGCTACTGGAACTCAGTTTTTCCCCTAATGAGCACAACAAATTCACTGCAAGGCAGGCAGATCTTTGTCAGTTCAACCTATGCATTGGGACTGGAAATTTCAATACCTGAACAAGAGAGAATATTTTTTAAAAAGACAAGCATTACTCAGTAACAGCACAGTCATCGCAATCTTCTTTTCACTGCAGAAGAATTCGAAAGTTATTCCAAATAGCATCAAAACCTATTCAGTATCAGGTACTGAATAGCTGCTTCATACTTGCAGTATTATAGGAAAGGCAATGCAGGTATTTTATAAACAGATAGAATCTATGACAAGAGAATACATGTACATGTATATGTCTTGCGCCCAGGGCAAATGAGTCGGAAGTCGTGCTGGGTGATTTCGATCTACAGCCATTTTTGACTATTTTCCGACTAAGATATCAAAATTTTGTTTTTTTCAGGTTTATAAAAATATAAAGGTTAAATGTTCATTTTTGTGAAAACCAGAAAAATTATGGTATCTCTGTCAGAAAATACAGGATGTCCACAAAGTCTCTTTACAATTTTAAAAATTTATTACAAAAGCAGTTGATAAGATATCTTAACCAGATTTGTTTTGTTTTAATCAGTGTTTATTAAAGTTTGTGATCACAGTGGAATTTTGTGTTTCAGGTATTCTGTTGGTGGAAGGGGTACTGTTAAATGAAAACAAAAGAATATCACTGACATTCATCCTCAGAAATTCGTTTCAACATGTTAACCAAATTCCCTTCGTTTTGGCTTATCATTTGGCTCGAGTGTCTGTTACAGTTGTACTTTGTACAATCGCAAGTTTTTGTACATGACCTTGTGCATTGTTGAACGTGGTAGTTCCAACTGTTTGGCAGCAGTATGGATGGACTTTGTGGGATACCGAGTAAAAGATTGTCTTACACGATCGATGTTTTTTTCAGATGCTCTTGGTCACCCACTCCTACATATCCAACACTGTCCCTGTTTCCATAAATTTCCTGTGCCATGTGCGAATTGATGAGCTTATTGGTAGATCTCTTCCATACTTAGTTCTGTAGTATCGTTGAGTTTGCACATCTGATTTTGTCTCAATAAACCATGATACACACTGAGCCCTCTCTTGAGGAGTAGCCATTTTTTAATATTTCATTTAACAGTACCCCTTCCACCAACAGAATACTTGAAACACAAAATTCTACTGTGATCACAAACTCTAATAATCACTGATTAAAACAAAACAAATCTGGTTAAGATATCTTATCATCTGCCTTTGAAATAAATTTTTAAAATTGTAAAGAGACTTTATGGACACTCTGTAGTTTAAAAACGGCCATAGATCGAATCGCCCTCGTGTGATTTCCGACTCATTTGAGCTGGGTGCAAGACATATTACAAATGCGAGCTGGTGAGATTTTGAGAGGATATATACTAGCTTAGTCTTTATAAGTACCCATAACTGTTTTGTTGCGGAAGTCTGAAAGCGCGATGCAAGGAAGCGGTGACACAACCCAAGCACGAGACTGCATCATCAAATGTAAGATAACACTCTTGCCTTTGTTCCCTCCCACGATATCGCTTCCTATCTTAGGTTCTTCCCCCTCTGACCCCCATTCTTCTCCAATAAATCACTGATAATAAGGTGCCGCTACAGGTCTAGACAGAGCTTACTGTGTGTTGTATCTTCATCGGAGAAAACCTCCGTTAGACAATTAAATTGGAATTTTGTCAAAGAAACCGCGTCATAGGTGAATTACACATCATGAATGCAGCTTCATAGTTGTCAAAGATTCCTAGGTTTGGCAAAGCCAGACAATGAGGAGCATCACTGTCCGTCTTTGATAATTGTCACCCATGTATGCTGAAATCAGAACAGGAACCTAGCCCCTGGATTTTCCATCTTGACTACTGTGAAATCAACTTGATATATATATCCAGTCTAAAACCATGACCATGTCAAAAATCATGCCATCCAATGTTGTTCAGATGCAAAAGACTTCTTTGAGGAGACATTGTCAAATAATATAAAAAGTCTTTATGATATTCACCCCTAGAGCCGTGAGGTACAAGATGGATGAACTGTGTATTGAGAGCTTTATATAGTTATAGGACGACTCATGTTTAAGAACGTCCGTGAAACAGTGAAATTGTGATTTTATATAGCAGAGCTCCTGATGAACAGTGTAGGTAAGACTCAAGTTAGGCTTTGGAATTACTGGCTTGTGAACTGCAAATGGGATGTTGTTAATGTTATTATTGGAATCTGTTCAACTTTGGATTTTCTAAGATTAAAACAGCCCAATCCTTATCTGTGTTTCGGTTTTCACCATTCATTTCCTCATCTAATGTATGTTTTTTTTTACACTCACACAATTGCATATAATCCTTAAGACCACAAATGGTGTTGTCGGCAGGATTTTGAGGATTTAAAGTCCACTTACGCTTTCTCCGAAGGCCACACAAATTTCATATTGAAGGCAATAATGATGATCTAGCTCAATGACTCTGTAGTATATGTTGCCTACAACTAAAACTATTATGATTTCTAGAATTAGGGAAGTGGTGTCAATGAAAACCACACCTTTTTTTTCTTCTTGTTTCTGCAATTGTAACATGAGTTAAACTGCAGTTCTAGCTACATCTCACAAGTAGGCTCTTCTACAATCTACAGCTATCACTATTGGCCTTTGGCTATGGCCGTTGCCATTCGGACACAGGTCTGCTTAGTGCTTCTTTGCTATCCGGACACAGGTCTATTTAGTATTATGGGTATTAAGTAGATATATCCTTGTGGGACCAGTTTTCACCACCTTTAGCACAGAGAGAGAAAACGCACCTAATATCAACACAGAGATAGGAATTACATGTAAGTAGAATTTTCAGTTACATTGGGAGGGTGCATCACTGATAGATCCTAACATGATGATTTGTGGTCCGAATGAGCACTTGGCTTTTGTGTTGACCTACTTAGCCTCCAAGTGAACGGGTCTGATCTGAGGCAAATGAGAAGCCGGTTACTGGTTGGGACCAAATTTCACTCGGATGGTCATGTTTCAGGGCCTTGAATTACATAGAGAGACTCTTGAGGAATTTGAAAATGCCTTAAAATTGAACTTCATTGGAAAACTCTGAACCTGAATAGTACAGCACTCTATGCTGTATGCATAACATCTCCTAGAAAATGAAATAAGGAAAATCACGCATGCAAAATCACAACAAAAAAAAGAGATGTAAACACAGAAACACACCAGGTCGCGAATGTAACCCAAATCCTGACAAAACAAATGTTTTCTTTTCAGAAAAATTCTTTAAACTTTGTCTCAAATTTGAAATATGACGAAAATGTGGCACCCATATCCATAGCCATGTTGAGAGATAGTCGACTGTGACCGGGTGCTTACCACAGGGGCATTTCTAAAAATAGCTCCAGGTCTATACAGCACAAAAAAAATTATCCAGGTCCGTATAGCCACTTTGTTTGGCTACTAACTAATAGACCTCTATTAATACTAGATCTAGATTTGATATATAAGTAGACTCTAGCTCTAGATTCTAGAACATGATCTAGATCTAGGATTATCTGGTCTAGATCTAAACCTAGATCTAATCTAGATCTACACTCTTTGCTTGATCTAGATCTAGAGGACTGGAAGATCAGTGTGTCAGGGCGGGTGTTTGCATCACCTAGATCAATGTCCGCATCATGTCAGATTGCACGAATCTGAACCAGAATTGGTTGATTTCAACAGCTTTATAGTCCAGAAGAAATCAGCCAATTTTTGGAGCAATCTGACACAATGTACATGCCAGGTGACGCAAATACTCCCCAGACGCATTGACCCTCCGGTCCTATAAATCTAGAGTTAGATCTAGATCTAGAGACATTTAGAAATTCATGCTCTAAATTGAAACAAAATGTGCTTATTCACTGAACAAGGCCAATAAGTTTCTGGTACCCTTGGCCTTATTGGCCCCATTTCCAGAAGTTGAATACTGTGTGCGAAAACTGTCTCCTGTCAGTCTCAGGCCTAGCCAAACCTACAGCAAATGTGTGTCAGGTAGGAGTGGGCACGAGACAAGCTGAGTACTCGTTTCTCGCGAGCAAAGCCTTGATCTTGGCTGCTCGGGAAGTGATCCACTGCTCGACAGTGAGAAGAGAAGTGACAAGAGAAGAGAAATCACACAAGAAACGGACAATCGCCTACGCGAAGCAGAGACACGACGAGTGAGAAGCTTCTGCTCGCGTGCCGCCCACGGCAGTTCCAAACCTCTACAAAGTGGAGCACTTAGTTACTGACCCGGCACGGCAATAAATTGCGCGGCCGACAGGTGACCAGGCCCTCAGGGCATCGGGAATTCCCGTTGCGTGCA